>CACSLK010000984.1:11565471-11577725 GCA_902706635.1 Striga hermonthica
AAAAAAAAAAAAATAATAATATACTCAACATAAACACATATATAGGAGACAATTTTACAGACATGTGTAAAATAGTAAAAACCAACTATACATTATATATTGAACATAAATCGAGAGTGTCGACGAGAACATATACTAAAAATACACTGATATAAACACAACATATACTGTCGACCTTAACATCAAAGTCCTCCTTGGCCGACCCGCCTCTCGCCATTGCCTCGACGCACTACCTGGTTTTTCAAAGACCTCTTCCCAATGGAGATAAACACCTCCTTCAATATTTTACCTATCGGTCGTCGTCTTCGATTGTGATTCGGACCTCTGGATCCTCCTCGACGGACATTTAGGAATCAGAACATAACCAGTGGCTCGCTCGTGAACTGGCCTATCGCTCGTTGCTCAGTATAACCCGGCTCTACCACACAGGGCCAGCTTGGCGCTACAACTCTCAGACACGCATAGACCCTGCTGGGCGCGGTCTCGCCGGCACACGAGTGTGGGTCCTTGGTGATGACGGGTCGCTCGCGCGGTGGAGCGCTGGGACCACAGCTAGATGGTTGGCAGGTGCGCGTGGGTGCGGGGCAGGAGTGTCACGGATCACTGGAGCACGGGCGCGCATGGACCGCGATTGTTGGGGCGTCGGTGTTGGACAAAGCGCGGGGGCGCGGCTCGGTCGGAATCGGTGCAGGGGCACGCCCTCGGCCTCGACGACAACACGAATGCGGACGAATGGCACACACG
This sequence comes from Striga hermonthica, assembly GCA_902706635.1. Classification (NCBI taxonomy): domain Eukaryota; kingdom Viridiplantae; phylum Streptophyta; class Magnoliopsida; order Lamiales; family Orobanchaceae; genus Striga; species Striga hermonthica. The sequence continues at coordinate 11,566,216 of CACSLK010000984.1, forward strand.
GTGGTGCGCGCACTGCGGGTTCATGCTAGAGTGTGTGTTGCGAAGATGTACTGCGAGTGCGCGCTACTGGGCGATGGGCGATGTGCGCGTGAGTCACAATGTAACCTCAATGCGCGCGACTATGCGTCTGCGAGGCACTTGGCCTAGAAAATTTGGGTTGGGCATGGACTGTGGCCTTGGCCAGCGACTTGCGGCCGACCGACTATTCCAGCAACCTCGGGTTCAACATGATCCATATGACGTCTAGAGTCCGTTTAGGCTACATTATTTTGGGAGAACTTGGTCCGATTTTTAAATTGCGTAGACTCTATTTTACTAACTATAGGCCTTGAGGTTTTTATTCATTAATTTAAGCCTAAGGTCTAAGGTCACAAAATTTTAACTAACTTATATTAACATAACCAAGTCTCAGTTTCAGTTTGCCCTGGTAAATTTATCACGGATCTAATAATCGTTTGGACACTAAAATCGTGCTAACCGGGGTTAAGGTTCACCGAGCTATCTAACTCACTTCAAGCTGGAACTTTAGGCATTTTTTCAAACCCCAACAATATTTTACTCATTATCTATCTTTAAAAAAATCCAGCTTAGGTCACAATACGGATTTTTAGATACCTTATCAAACGACCTTAATAAATTCCAAAATTTTAAACATAGCCTCACCACATTATTTAAGATTTTTAGACAAAATATCTCAGCAATTCCTCAACTCTAACTTATACTTCAAGAAATAGTCGATTCAAGTCTATGTCTCGATTTTGAGTTCATATATCAAATAGTATCCAGAAATTCTAAAAATTTAGATACAACCTCAGCATAAAATCTAAGAATTTCAGACGAAACATCTCAGTATTTACTCGTTCCTAACATAGACTTCAAGAAAATAGTCGATTTAAGTCAAAGTCTCGACTTTTAGTTCATCTACCAAATTGTCCCCAAAAATTCTGAAAATTTAACCTCTGACCTAAGAAGAAGATCCGGGGTCACAATTAGGTTAACAACACAAGTTTAAACATTCATGAAAATAAGAATATAAAATACACAAGTTAATGTTTACATTTGTGTTGTCGACCTAGTTGTACACTAGATTTAAATTAAAATGTATTGTACTCGATTTGTGATGGATCGTGGACATGTTTTGGAAAATTTTACAGAGCCCGGATTTTCTAGCACTTTTCTGTAAAATAAAATGAAATATAGCCATAATTTAAAAAAAGATGAAATATAGCCATTTTAGGGGTTAAAAAGACCATGCTACCCTTATTAATTTTCCCCAGACTCAAATTTTTCAATTCACATATTAATTTATTTCCCCCAAATTTCTTAATTTTCACTCCCTCCCCTCTGAAAAAAAATCTATCGGCCTAGAAAAAAAGATCCCGTGCAAAATCGACTCGCTCCTTCGGCAAATTCACAAGGAAATCCGAAGAAGAAGACTTCTCCGGCAACTTCACGAGGAAATTCGAAGAAGAAGAAGAAGCATCGTCCCAAGAGCTGGTGGAAGACATCCTCCGCCGCCTCCCTGTGAAATCCCTCAAGCGGTTCCGCGCCGTCGCGCGGTCGTGGCACTCCCTCATCGACAGCGAGCCCTTCGCCAAATCCCACCTCCGCCGCTCCCTATCCACCGCCTCCAACCGCCACCTCCTCATCATCCTCGAGCTCCTCGCCGTCGATCTGGGCCATCCCGACGGCGCCGTCCCCCTCTGCCCGCCGTTCTGTTACAGAACCTCCAATGGGTTCTCTAATTCTTGCAACGGCGTGTCCTCGCCATGTGCGACCCGCCCGTTCTGTACAACCCTTTCTCGAGGGACCACAGGGTGCTCCCCAGCTGCCCCATCGAGCACCGGGCCCCTCCAGAATGCTACCCGCACACAGTATACGGATTCGGGTATGACCCGGCTGCCGACGATTACAAGGTGGTTAGGGTTATTGAGTTCCGGCACGAAGGGAGCTACGCGTGGGTATCATCGGAGGCTAGGGTTTACAGTCTCCGGTCAAATTGCTGGCGGAGGATTGAAGATTTCCCTTACCCACCCCATTTCTTGATTGGTTCTGGCGCGTGCACGTCAGCGGATCCCTTCATACACTCGTCTTGGATCCCCACGAAAATGAAGGTGGTAAAATCATGGCTTTTAGTGTCCAAACCGAGAAGCATTCTCCGATGAAGCTGCCGCCTGGTGTCCGAATGTGGGGTGCCCACGTCGATCTCTACGTTTTGGACAGCTTTCTTTCGGTGGTTCATCGTAAAAAGTATAGCAAGATTTATATTTGGGTGATGAAGGAATATGGGTTGACTGACCCTTGGACTAAAGTGGTGGCCGTTGGCCCTCCGGCGATCGACCGACGAGATTTTCTTAGCCCATTGGTTTATTCGGCGGATGGCGATAAAGTCTTGTTGAGCTGCAATGATTTAAGCTTGTTTGGTTCGATTCGGAGGAAAAGAGTGTTTGTGATGTTGATGTTTAGGGTTTGCCTTACAGGTTTTACGCCGAGGTTTGTGTCGAGAGCCTTATTAGGCTCAGCGAGCAGGGGAAAGAGACAAAGAGGATAAGGGGAAAAAGGGAAAAGATAGGAAAGAAAAGGGATGATTTCTTGTATGAAGGATTCAATTTGGTGCTCTAACATGATGGGAAAAAAAGCAGACGAAAAAAAAAGAACAGAAAAACAAAAGCAGTAGGATAAATTTATAAAGGTGATGAAGAAAGAAAATTAGCTCACTCGGATTCTTCTGTCAAAAATTTCGAAGTTTACTCTTCAGCCAACAAGTTTTGGAGATATTGGTACAGATGATAAAGGATGACGATTAACTATAGGTACAAGAGCACTAGTACATAGTTTTAACAACAAACAGAAGAAAACTACATGATATGGTCCGAGATCGGTGGCTCCGGTCTAACGGAAGGTTCTTCCCGGTTATGGCGTGGTTTGCTTGATTCAATCCGGTCCAAGCTTGCGTGTTCTCCGGTACCTGAAAGCGCGCCGGAATTTCTCCGGCGCAAGCCCTCCGACGCCCAAGTTAGGATCTCGGATTTAGAGAGAGAATTGTGTATAATAAATGTTGTAGTAATGATATTAATAAAGTCTTACCTACCATTATTCAGATTAACTCTTTATATAGTTTCTCTTGTGCGATCCCGTCTTTCGGGCTTATTCGTTCTAGAACATTCGTTGACCGGTCTTAACTCATTTGATATCCGGTCTTGTGTGAGACCCTCGACCCTCGAGGTGACTTTACTCGCTGATCGGGCCTTTCGACTTGCAGCCCTATTTATTCGGTTCAGCACAAGGGTCGAGCCCCTCGACCCTTTGGCCTGGTCGATCGCCACGTCGGCTTCCGGTCGACCCGAGGGTCCATGTTCGACCCTCACCCCGTATTCGACCCTTAAACCCGGCTCGACCCTTCCACTCGGCCCACGTCTCTGTTCGACCGTCAAGTCGGTTTAAGTGGGTTATCCCTTAATACCTATCACTACACAAATCCCTTTATGTTTTATGGCATGAAATGCTGCTAATGAGGCTAATTTGATTTAGCCATTAGTATATACTGTCTTGAAAGACTAAGATGAACTATTTATATACTAAGTCGGTCGAGTTGTAATTGACAAACATATTATGACCTTTTGTGACCAAAAAAAAAAAGAAGCATCGTCCCAAAACCCTAGACAATGTTTTGGTGCACCAAGATATTGCCCAAAATCTCAAGAAATCGGTAAGTGTTTTGTCAAATCGATAGAAAGAGATTCAATTACGAGTCTTGCCAAGGACAGATCTGGTATCGACTGGCTAGGAACAAAGGATAAACAATTTCTTGAACATTTGTTGCTCAAGAAACAGGTTTCTTGAGCAAAAAACGAGTTTTTGGCAAGAAACAGGTTTCTTGCTCAAAAAACGGGTTTCTTGGCAAGAAACAAGTTTCTTGAGCAAGAAACTGGTTTCTTGATCAAGAAACCTTTTTCTTGGTAAGAAACCCGTTTCTTGAGCAAGAAACATGTTTCTTTCCAAGAAACTAGTTTGTTGCTCAAGAAACCTATTTCTTATAAACAAGAAACCCGTTTCTTGCTAAAAAAACCCGTTTCGTGAGCAAGAAACATGTTTCTTTTCAAGAAACTCGTTTGTTGCTCAAGAAACCTATTTCTTTTGAACAAGAAACCCGTTTCTTGCTCAAAAACTCGTTTGTTGCTCAAGAAACATGTTTATTGAGCAAGAAAATGTGTCATATTCATATATTTTTGTCCAAACACATCTGAAGGTAAAAAAAAGTTGAAGAAAATATTTGTACTAAAATTTTCTTTTTTATTCATTTATTTTTTCAAATGGACGTTGGTAAAGTGCGAATTGATGTTTCTTGAGCAAGAAACTGGTTTCTTGATCAAGAAACCTTTTTCTTGGTAAGAAACCCGTTTCTTGAGCAAGAAACATGTTTCTTTCCAAGAAACTAGTTTGTTGCTCAAGAAACCTATTTCTTATAAACAAGAAACCCGTTTCTTGCTCAAAAAACCCGTTTCGTGAGCAAGAAACATGTTTCTTTTCAAGAAACTCGTTTGTTGCTCAAGAAACCTATTTCTTTTGAACAAGAAACCCGTTTCTTGCTCAAAAACTCGTTTGTTGCTCAAGAAACATGTTTATTGAACAAGAAAATGTGTCATATTCATATATTTTTGTCCAAACACATCTGAAGGTAAAAAAAGTTGAAGAAAATATTTGTACTAAAATTTTCTTTTTTATTCATTTATTTTTTCAAATGGACGTTGGTAAAGTGCGAATTGATGGAAACTGGTTTCTTGACAAGAAACCCGTTTCTTGCTCAAGAAACCAGTTTCTTGCCCAAGAAACCTGTTTCTTGGTAAGAAACTCGTTTCTTGAGCAAGAAACATGTTTCTTTCCAAGAAACTAGTTTGTTGCTCAAGAAACTATTTCTTTTAACAAGAAACCCGTTTCTTGCTCAAAATCTCGTCTGTTGCTCAAGAAACATGTTTATTGAACAAGAAAATGTGTCTTGTATTCATATATTTTTGTCCAAACACATCTGAAGGTAAAAAAAAGTAGAAGAAAATATTGGTACTAAAATTTTCTTTTATATTCATTTATTTTTTCAGATTGACGTTGGTAAAGTGCGAATTGATGGAAACCAGTTTCTTGTTCAAGAAACGTGTTTCTTGGTAAGAAACCCGTTTCTTGAGCAAGAAACATGTTTCTTTCCAAGAAACTAGTTTGTTGCTCAAGAAACCTATTTCTTTTAAACAAGAAACCTGTTTCTTGCTCAAGAAACTCGTTTCGTGAGCAAGAAACATGTTTCTTTCCAACAAAAAAATATTTTCACTAAATATCAACCAACATCGACAAACTTTTCGTCGCATACAATCAAGTTCCCAATATAAACCAATTCAACCCACAAATAACAACAATACTCAATCAAAAGTTTTTAGCAACTTCAACCTACAAACAACGATAAAACTCAATCATCCAAGTGTTCAAACTACAAAACCCAACATAAAACAAGTGAACAAACCATATTACTCAATCAAAAAGGCAAGAAAAATGAAGTTATGCACACATCCGTACATGCGGCTTACGTGCCAATCAAAAAGGCAATAAAAATGAACACAACAAATGAATTGTTGAGCTCATACAACATTTCCCAACAAGTACCAAATACCATATTTTTTTTTATCCGATACATTAAACAAAATTGCCATTAAATCGAAAGAGCCAATATACTACATCCACACTGAGTTTACATCATCACCATGAGATATTCAAACCCCAAACCAACAACCAAAAGAGGCCAAAATTAACAAAATTGGCCACACTATAAAAAAACATCCTAACATACAAAGCCATCTAACAAAACCTACGAAAACATATCGCTAACAACTTTCCTCCAACAAACCAGGTGCACCTACAATAATTTGAAACGATTAACAATTAGTTAAGGATAAAAAATCTCATAAATATATAAATGGGTGATTTTTTGGAAATTATTGAAAGTGGGTATTAGAATGCACTTGAAGTTGATTCAAAGAACTCTTCCAAATGTTTGCCTTGTTCTGGCCAGACAGATACCAACAAAATTAGGTGAAACATTAGGCTCATAAATTTTATCACTTACCCTAGTAAAACTTCCAGTTTATCAGTTGGCATGTCATTTACCAAGACAGTTAATAAAATATGATCAAATAATCATGGAGATTAAATATTCTTACACCTGAGGATTCAAGAAATCAAAGTATTTAAATGTACTAGAAACAAAAACAAAGGGGACAATGCTTATTTACCATTTTCATATTCTAAGGCTTGAAGTATCATCTCCACCTAAATAAAGAAACAATTAAAATGATTTGAGAACACGTGGAATTAGTACATAATCGAAGCACTTGTCAAATAAGAAAATGTAAAGTTAATAGTTTCAATATATAAAAAAAAATCAAAATGTAAATCATATACACAATGACTACAAAATGGAAGGTTCAACTTCTAACCCGGTATATTACTAAATTTAATAACTAGCTCCAGCTACCAAATACCAACAGATGATTGGTTAAAGTAATCCATAGTGCTTCACCTCTGTGTAAACAGCATATGCAGAAGTTGAATGGGGGTTTGTGCTTCATTTTATTCATAATTCCTGATCTCCTTCTCTCTCTCTCTCTCTGAACACATTCCAGATTAGTTCCATGTTGTTAGCTTCATAGATTTTAGCTTTGATTCACACTACAATTTGGTAGATTTTAAGCTATAGTCACCAATAAGAAAGTGGCAATAGTGATATCCTTTAAATTCTGAATTTTGAGCAACACATAACACTATAAGAGCTATCTTCCAGTTTCAAGTAATTCTATATGTATATTCATAATACATTACCTTGTCGAAGTCTTCTACAAGCTTAGCTTCCAATGAAGAATCTCTTCATACTCCATCCAAACATCACTGATCTCCTTGGGTACACGAAATATATACTATCAGCAGGCAAACAGGTAAAATGATAGACCACAATGTATAGTTCAACATGAAGGTATGTACTAGACTCTAAACTGGCTAGACTTGTTTTTCATGGGAATTTTACCGCTCTTCCAACTCTTTAAACCGGCTGGACTTTAACTCCAGTTCCTTCAGTTCAGTTGTTACCTCTGAGCATTGTTTCTCAGTTTCTGCAATTGCTGCTTCAAGTTTTTCGTTGTTCTTCTTCTTCTATCTTTCATTATAGAAGTTTTCGTCCCGACTCCATCAGCTTCAGGTTCACATTTATACACTGAAGCAGCCGGTGGAGGTAACACAACAAACGACTCGTCTATTACTTTCCCAGACTAGCTACTCTCTGGGCGATACTCGGAAATAACGTGCAGCCCGGCAGAGCCCGAGCTGACCCTGATCAGTACTGGGCTGACCCCGATCAGTCCCAGGAAGCACCCTAGCAAGGCCCGAACAGCAACAACAAAGCTTGGAAGCAGTCGCTTCAGGCCCAGACAAAAACAATATCTACAAGAGCAATTTTTCAGCAATTAAATAACACTAATCACACTTAAAGTGTGAAAAACCATAAACCAGAAAACGAAATGAACACTGCATATCCAACTAAAACCAGAAAAAAAAATCGAGAAACAAAATCAGGTCACACACCTTTCACACCACAACGTCGCACGAGCAAGCTCAACCAAACCCTTGGAATTGACATCGGGCTGAGTCGACTCGCACTGCTCCAACACTAATAACCCTCGTGCATACGATTCCGCTGAAAAATTTCACATTTTCAAGCCAATCAAACCCTACAAAACCGTACCTTGAGGGTCGATTTGATTCGGTTATCTGCAATCAAATCCTCTAACCAAAAATTTTGGAATGGATCCTCTAACCCTACAAAACCGTACCTTGAGGGTCGATTCGGTTCGGTTCCATACTTGAACTCAGGCACGGTTAGATTTCCACGGTTTTGGAAAATTTTATACCCAATCACACCCATCAAAATGAAGACTTCCACAGCTTCGCCATATAAAATGCTCCACCGTACGAATTCAAAAACATTCAAATTCGTTAAACCCGCGCTTGCATCTGAAGAACTCTCTAACCAAAAAATTCCCTCTCTCAACCGAAAATGCCTGAGTTCAAGTATGAATCCATTTCAATATTCACTTTGATTATCTGCAATCAAATCCTCTTTAGCTGACTGCTAATCTAGTTCTGGTTTTCTGCTTTTGAATTTTGAGCAACAGAGCTGAAGATCAGAGCCAGCTACAGCTCGTCGAAAGAGAAGAAATCGAAGATGAAGAAGAAATGTTCGAGGCGATTGATAAGCGTAAGGAAATCTTAACCCTCACTATGTTTATTGCGCGAATGAGATTTGGATTTTAGTATCATATTCGATTTTCTGTGGTTTGGCTCAATTTGATGTGCGATCCAGTTAAATCAGGAATTTATCTGATGGAATGATACATTTTCTCATTTGGATTCTGTTCTTCTAGCGGAAGTGTTCTGTTCATGATGATATTTGGCAAATTTGTTTACGTTTTTCTCCGAATATTCTCCTGATTTTGTGTGCAAAATCTGTAATGGTTCAAGTGCTGTAGCTTTTGTTGTTTATGGAAAACGAGTTCTCTGGATTCACATACAATAAATTAGTAATAGCATCAGGAAATGGGAAACTATGAAACCTTGTGTATGTTAATACATAGTTACTTGCAGTTCGTATCTGTATTTCATTTTCACTCTGAAATGAAATTCTCAATATCACTGTATGGAATTTAAGGAAAATGTTGCAATGTTCACCTGGAACTGGAAACCTAATCCAAAATCTTCATTACAATCTAACCCTGCCCGTTTCCGGACGAGAGTGGTGTTCTGTGAATACGTGTTCTGATAATGCTGTAGTATGCTTTAAGAACTACATTATTTTATCCAGTGACATCTCTTGGAATCAATGCTGGAGATGTGAAGAAGCTGCAGGATGCTGGCATTTATACATGCAATGGACTAATGATGCACACTAAGAAGGTGAAATTCTGAAATAGCCACCTTCTTACCTTTTGTATTGGTTGCAACAAGTTTTTGAGCTGCAATTTCCGTAAATTCTAAACAGAGTCTGACTGGCATCAAAGGACTGTCTGAGGCAAAAGTTGATAAGATATGTGAAGCTGTTGAAAAAATAGTGGTTAGTGATTTTACTTAATAATGGTTACTAAGAGAAATATATGATGCTTCGGTGTTTACTGACGCTGTTTGTTTTGCTTCCTTAAATTTGCAGAACTTTGGTTATATTACCGGAAGTGATGCTCTGTTGAAAGTGAGAATATTAGTTCCTTTTGATCTATTTAATGAAGCATGTGACTGATGGTTGCTTGGAGGCTGATACGTAAATATTATTGTTTGTTTAGAGGAAATCAGTCGTTCGCATCACAACTGGAAGCCAGTCTCTGGATGAGCTCTTAGGGGGTGAAACATTGATTTTTCTTGTTTTCTGTCATGACTTTATCGTCAAAGCATGCTCTTAACTCATTTATGCCCATGATGAAGGTGGGATAGAAACTTCGGCAATAACAGAAGCTTTTGGGGAATTCAGGTGGTATTGAAGTATTTTTTACACTGCCTTGATCAACTGTTTACAAACCTTTCTTTAGTTTCTTGCTGCTAATAAATTTGGGTGTTCTATACTCGTAACCAACATTTGATCCAGATCTGGAAAAACACAGCTGGCTCACACTCTGTGTGTGTCCACACAGGTGATATAATTGACAATATTCTGCCTATTTCTCATTTATGAAGGAAATGAAAACTAAACCACACACAACATCAACGCATAAACTGATTTCAACAGTCTCTGTATATGATCTGGATGGATTTCCTAATATGCAGCTTCCTACTAGCATGAAAGGAGGAAATGGAAAGGTCGCTTACATCGACACAGAAGGGACATTGTATCCTTTGCTGATTCTTCACTCCACGATCGAGTTTTTAGGATGTTACCTCACCCTTGGTGTGGTAAATCCATTTAGTCTCGTTTTCTTGTCTTTTTCTTTTGTTTTCCTTAAATCAGTTGAACTTGCAGCCGACCGGATCGAATCATACCCATTGCTGAAAGATTCGGAATGGATCCAGGAGCTGTGCTTGATAATGTAAAGCAGATATTTCCATTATTTCACTAATGTTGTGTTGATCAGATAATTCCTGGTATCTGTTTCTCATCTTTTTTTTTTTTTTTTTTTTTTTTTTTTTTTTTTTTGTCTTTCCTAATTTCTGAAAGATCATATATGCGCGTGCTTACACATATGAGCATCAGTACAACCTGCTTCTTGGTCTAGCAGCCAAAATGGCTGAGGAGCCTTTCCGGCTTCTGGTGAGCTCTTTCTGGCTAATAATGAAATCAGCCAATATCCGTAATACTATAATAGGTCCTGATATGTTTAGGCAATGTGCTTTCAGATTGTTGATTCAGTGATAGCCCTTTTCCGAGTCGACTTCACAGGAAGAGGAGAACTTGCAGAACGTCAGGTCTAGGCCATCACTGTCGAAATATTATAACTATTTGTTTAGAAGCTCTTAAGCCTTAAAGTAAATCTTAAGCTCTCTGCTGCTCTGTTTCAGCAAAAATTGGCCCAGATGCTCTCGAGGCTGATGAAGATTGCGGAGGAATTCAATGTGGCTGTTTACATGACCAACCAAGGTATGGTAGCTTTATTTATTGACTTCATTAGAATAACACGACTTGCATTTTTCCTGATCTAATAATTTTCCACATATTTTCCAATTAAAAAAAAAAAAAAAAAGTGAATGCTTGATTTTTCTCGATGATTTTGCAGTTATTGCTGACCCTGGAGGGGGTGTCTTCATTTCCGATCCAAAGAAACCAGCTGGGGGTCACGTCCTGGCCCATGCAGCCACCATAAGGCTCATGTTCAGGAAGGGCAAAGGCGAGCAACGTGTCTGCAAGGTGTTTGATGCCCCAAATCTCCCTGAAGCTGAAGCAATATCCTTATTTGTTCGTTTTTTGAATTAATTGGACTTCTCAATATTATTTTCGTACGCTGCTAACAAGTGGAAAAACAGTTCCAAACGGTGACTTCTGCATGCCTTTTAGTATTTTATCGGTATATTTCCTTAACAGAAGCAAGTTTTCCAGATAACTCCAGGTGGGATTGCGGATGCGAAGGATTAAATCGACTGCCATTTTATCTCTTCAAGCTTTTACTTACAGGAAAATGCAAGTACTAAAATTAGTATGCTCGACTGCTTCTTTAAAGTGTTGATGTCTTAGGCCGAAACAAAATTGGTTTAGCGTTACTGCGTTTTATGTTGCTTCTTCATACATTCGCCCAGAGGTTCATTTTATGCTTACACTGTCTGTCCCTAGCAGATTGAAAATTGAAATGTCTATTCCCTTGCCACAGGTTTCTACCTGAATATGTCAATCTGTGAAGAAAACACTATTATTTCCAACTAGTTTTACTTCAGTATCAATTGCGTGTGTGTAACGCCCCACTTTTATTTGCCAAAATTCAGGATAAATTTTTCGAATTTTATTC
>CACSLK010000984.1:11584192-11607486 GCA_902706635.1 Striga hermonthica
ATTTTTTTTTTTTTTTTCAATTGGAACGGACAGATCAAACACAATAGATAAGATAGGAAGAGGATAGGAAGATACAGTGAAGTCAATGCCAGGATGATCGGAGCCCCAGAAGATATCATGATCTACGACGACGAAGTTCCCGGAAACCGTGTCGCCTTCGTACAACACATATTCGTATACGCACTCGACGTCGTTCACCGTCACCGACAGCGCCGAGATGTGGCTCACCGTGCTCAAAAGGAGGAGCACCAGCAGAGCACCGCACCTCATCATTCCTCCCATTCTCCCCATCAAACCGGATATCATTATTCGGATCCCCCAATTTTATAGTTTCCAGAACTTCAGGTTCTTCCGATATGATGAATTACTGAACTCCTTCGTTGATTATGATTCATGTTCTCGTTGTGCGATGTCGTTTCAAGCTTTATGGGGGTTAGACACGTGGACGAATATTATTGGATGATACTACGTGGTACACTATAGTGGCCTGGTTAGACGTGGCCTACTGGCCCGACCCGCCGACCCAAATGTTGGGCCCATAATCGGAAAATTCGGGATCGGTCCGACCCGGAGGGTAAAAAATGAATAAAAAACAGCCCTTAACCGATCCTAAAGAGGTTCCAGGGCCGATACGTAACTCGCTTATCCGGGCTAGCTGGGCCGGGCCGGGTTGACCGTAGCCATCTCTAGACGTGGTATTGATTCTATATTGCTCTTTATTAAAAAATAAATAAAATTTATATAATAAATAAATATTTAGAATTTCAATCAATACCTTAATTCTTTTTATAAATCTCAAAAGTTTTGAAGCAACTTAATTAAAATATTTCAATTATACATACAAGTCACCTCATATTCAAGATAATATAATTAAAACTTTTTAATTGTATATATAAGTCATCCTGATGTCTGGCCTGCGAACAAGGGTATCTCTCGTTTCGGGTGATGTCTGGCCTCCAATTCTGGCGGTTCGCGGTGGCGAGGTGTGTAGGTATGCTGTGGGTTGGGGCTTTGGCTGCGTCGTGGTGGGGCGAGGCTTCGGCTGGGTCCTTTGCTGCAGCGACGGATGCAGAATTTTTTTTTTCAGCCAGGACAATATAAAATAAAAAAGTGCTCGAAATTTTTTATACCGTGCTTATTACATACGAATTTACCTTGTGCAAGAATTTTTTTCATTCACATTCTTCTTCTCTCAAATTTTGGAGTTGTTTCTGTCGTGCTTGTTTATCAAATTTCTAGAAAAAAAAATTAGAAAAATAAATTCTATCTATATTCTAAATCTAACTCACTTTAATTCAACTTCATCATCTTCAATATTATCAATATAACTAAATAATATCCCACAATATGACATTAATGAAGACAGGATCCAGCTCACTACTTATCTACTTTGATGGATATGGAAAGCTAGGAACTTGTGGGTGTTTCAAGGGCTTTGGAGATCAGAGAAGGCAGTTATCAGCATTGCTCTTGAGGAATGGTTGGAGTTTGGCAAGGTGATTAGCAGCTGGTTTTGTGGTCTTTGGGTCTGGAGGTAGATTAGTTTGTTGTTGTCTTCCTTTTATGTAGTTACGGTAGTTTCTGTTTGTTCTTGCAGTAGTTGACTAGATTAGGGCTTTGCCAGTGATCTATGTCATTTGTTGATTTTGCTCAGATAGGAACATAACCCGGGCTCTAAGCTTTGTATTAGCCCGGGATTATGGACTTATCTGATGTAGTTTGGTTTGGTTTTAGGACACTCGGTGTTCCTCTGACTTCCTTTGGTTGTAATAAGACTATTTAGTCCCCCCTCATGTACAAATTGTTTTGAGATATAAATCTTATCGTTTTGAGAAAAAAAAAAAATTAAATAATATCATTCAACTATTATTACACATTACAGTAAGTCACTATTAATCCACTCACACAATTTTAACTACCTATCATTTCCAGTCATATATCTTCTACTTATATCAAATCAATTTTAGTTATTTTTTTTAAATATTATTTTAGCAAATTTTTAAACTTCCACACACAACTAATCATATTAAATGTTTTCAAATAAGCTTTAGTTAACACAAAAAAACCACATCTTTTTAGTTTTTATAAACTAGCACGGCCTTACTTGCCCCGACAAAATTCATAGCATTGACAATTTCTTGATCATCCTTTTATAGTTCTACTCGTAACTGATTAGTTAGTGTAAAATTTGTCTCATTACAAAAGACAAAATATGAAATCAAAGGATTGTATCTGCACAAGCAACAAATTACATTATCCTCTTTGAGCAACAATAGCCCCATCCTCGATTATCATTTCAATAAATTTAATTATACAAGAGACCATAGAGACAATGTTCGACTTCGTTTCATATAGACTATTAAACAAAGCTTAAAATTATTTTTATTATGTCTCGCAAGTTCTCCAACTTTGCCTTTTCTTCCTAAATATTTATTTGGAAATTATAACTACATATATTAGCAGCAAAAATCCAGCCTGGGCAGTTGCCCAGGCTGGCCCAAGTGTAGATCCGCCCCTGCTTTGTCGTGGTTGCCGGAGTTGCGGAATGAGTCTCTCCCTCCCTCCCCTGTCGGCTAGTGGTGTTAGGCGGCTGGGGACCTGGTTCTTTCGGGCGCGGCTAGTGGTGTTAGCCGGGTTCGGGTGGGGCTGGTGTGGGGGTTGGTTTTTGTTCTCTCGGTTGGAGATGGGTCGATTTGGAGATTGGTTCGGGGCTTGGTTTCGACTACTGTATAGGCAGTTTGCAGTTTCGGTAGTGGCTTTTCAGGCTTGGAATCTTTTTTGTGTCGATCGTTCACTGTTGATTGGTAAATCGTTTGCTGGGGAAGGGCTTTCTGTGTTTTTTTATTGTTTTTTTAGTTTTTGTTTTGTGTCGTTTGTGTCGTTTTCGTGTTAGTATTTGTGTTTTAGGTCCGGCCATTGTCCTTTGTGAGCCCGAGTGTCAACTTTATTACCCTGTTGGGGTCGAACACTTGTGTATTACCCTGTGGGGTCTTTTTTTAGTGTTTAGTGTTTGTTAGTGTATTAGTGAGTATTACCCTGTTGTAGTCGGCTCTAGGGGGTCTTTGACCTGTTCTCCCACTTTTTTCAATTATTGGTTGTGTGCATTTAGCCGTTGCCTACTTGTATTCAGCTGGTGGTTGTACTTTTGCACATTTGTGCGCTTTATTTATAATATCTCTATCGTTTTGGAAAAAAAAATATACAAGTCACCCAATATTTAAAATAATAAGACTTTATGATATTATTTTTAACTAAAGGGCGTATAAATATTATTTTAATAAAATTATAAAGACAGCATTACAAAATGTCATAAAATTTGTGAAAATTTTGTTTGACTTACACGACTCTCCTCAAAACCTAGTTTTTATAAGGTTTAGTTCACACGATTACCTATAAGGAAATAACTATTTTCACCTCATGCTAAAGACAGTCTAAGTTTTTCATACTGCAACATAAATAATTTTTTCACCTCATAAAGTGAGAAACAAATTATGCGATTAACTAAGCGACACACAGGCGAAGATAATTGATAAAGTATACGTACGAAATAAATTATGCAATAAACTACATGATATACATACTAAGATAACCGATAAAGTGTGAAAAATTATGCGACAGACATACGAAGGTCATTGATAAATTGCAAAATATTTATGAGATAAACTACATGACAGACAAACGACGATAATTGACGAAGTGCAAACTGATTACGCGATAAATAATGCGACATACATGCGAAGATAATTGATTAGTGTAAAACAAATAAAGTGATAAACAATGCGACAAACAAGTGAAGGTAATTGATAAAGAGCGAAACAAGATTATGCGATAAATTATGCGACAAACAGACGAAAAAAATTGAAATAAAGTGCGAAATATTTACGCAACAACTATGTGAAAGAGATTAGAAGATAATTGATAAAATAAGAAATATTTATACGACATATATGTCAAGAAAATTGTTAAAGTGGGAAATAATATGCGATATGATATGCGACAGACGTGAGAAGATAATTGATAAAGTACGAAACAATTATGTGACAAACAATGCGATAGACAGACGAAGAACATTGATAAATTGCGCAAAAAATTGTGCTATAAACTGTGAGACAAACAATCGAAGATAAGTGCTAAAGTGCGAAATAAATTATGATAAACAATGCGACAGACATGCGGATATAATTGATAAATTGCAAAATATATTATGTGATAAACTATGCGAAAGATAAGAGAAGATAATTGATAAAATACGAAATAGTTATACGATAAACTACTCGACTGACATGTCAAGATAATCGAATAATTATGTGATACGATATGCACAGACACGAGAACAAAATTGATAAAGTGAAAAACTAATTATGTAATAAACAATGTGACAAACAGCTGAAGAAAATTGATAAAGGGCAGAACAGATTATGCGATAAATTATGCGGCAGAAAAGCCAAGATAATTGATAAAGTGTGAAGCAAATTATGTGATAAACAAAATGACAAACATGAGGACATAATTGATAAAGTGCAACACATATTATGGGATGAACTATGCGACAGACAGAAAAAGATAATTGATAAAGGGCGAAATATTTATGCTATAAACTATGCGACAGACAAGTGATTGAGCAAAAGCGAATAAATTATGCGGTTAAATATGCGACAAACAAGTGAAGTTCATTGAGCAAGTGCGAATTCCTTATGCGACAAACAGTATGCGATGGGCAGGCGTAGATAATTGAGCAAGTGCGAATTACTTATGAGACATACAGTAGAAGATAACTGATAACATGTAAAATATTTGTGCGATAAACTGTGCGACAGACAAACAAAATGAATTGAGCAAGTGAGAATTACTTAAATGAGAAACTATGTGATAGACAGACAAAGATAATTGAGCAATTGCAAATTACTTATGCGAGAAACTATGCGGCAGACAAGCGAAGATAATTAATAAATTGAGAAACAAATTATGCGATAAACTATGAGACAAACAGATGAAGATAATTCAACAAATGCGATCTCATTATACGATAAAATATGCGACATATAGAAAAAGTTAAATGAGGAAGTGCGTAAGATACAGAGAATTGTGTGAATAGTCCGGGCACTCGCGTTTTATCGCATTTTATTCTCACATCAACTTCTTGCACCTGTTTTTATATTTTTCAATTTCTTCTCAATGATCAACCTTTCGTGTAAGACCTATAAAGGTTATCCTCTCGGAAACGTTGTACGAAAACACGTGAGGAAGGTTTTCAACATCTTAAATTCTCAAAGTTTCTAAGAATTTGAAATCCCAAAGCAATGAGGCAGAGGATCATGGGCCGGACCGAGAACAACAACCAGAAGAACTTGATGACAAATGATAGAGACGATGCCTTGTATGAATTATTCGAGCATAAGTTGTTCGAATAAAAGAAATAACCTGATTTGTTCTTTAGGAGGTAAAACCAAAGGTATTTAGTGCATTCATTAATGAAACTTACATAATATTTATAACCTTATGTGAGGTTATGTATGTTGAACCCAAAGATCCGAGTATATAACATCAGAGAGCTTATATGAACATGTTTCAAAAGTGGAAAAAGGAAATTTGAAATATGTAAATCATACACACACTACAAAATAAAGTTCTTTCATTATCAAGAAAATGTATATTACAATGTCATAAGAGGAATGTACCTCTTTTGTGCCAAACTTCTAATGACAGAGGGTCTCCAAATGTTGTTGCATTGTAACTTGATTGAAAAGACATAAGATTAGGTTGTTGACAAGTGGCTTGATTTTAGAAATCTGAAATATTGGTGAGCTGGAAACAATAAGGACCATCCTTAAGAGTTCCTTGGAGTAAGGTTATTCCTCTCTTGAGATCTTCACATAACAAAAAGTTTGATGAAACTAAAAATAATTCTTGTCATAAAAGTAGAGGGAAAAGAGAGATAATAAAGAAAATGTATTCTCTTGGTGTGTTTTTCATTATCACTGAAGCTCCTATTTATAGAAAAACTTCTGATGACACGATCGTAATAATACAAATATATCGAGGACAAAATAGTCATTACATACATTAACATAAATGAGTTGGTTGGATGGTGGTGGTTTATAACACTCTCACTTGAATGACTATTATCTAATCATATCAGAACAAAACTTGATCCGAATATCTTCAAGTGTAGCTTGTGGCCATCATGTACTGCTGCTTCAGCATGTCAGAAAAACCCGGTGGGACAAAACTTGATCATTATGGAATCACAACATTTCTCCTCAGGAAAACTCGGTGGGACAAAACCTGATCATTATGGAATTACAACATTTCTCCTAAAAAAAACTCGGTGGGACAAAACCTGATCATTATGGAATTACAACATTTCTCCTAAGGAAAACCCGGTGGGACAAAACCTGATCATTATAGAATCACAACATTTCTCCTCAGGAAAACACGGTGAGACAAAATCTGAGCATTGTGGAAGCACAACATTGCTCCCCCTCAAATAGATCATCTTTAGTGGAGTATCCATGTGCTGCCTCGTTAAAACCTTGACAAGAAAACCCAGTGGGAAAAAAAATTGATTGAAGGAAAAAGAGTACAACTACTCCAGTCACTCTTATCATTGTGAGGAATCATATCATTTATCCAATAGTCCTCATCATACCATGAATATGACTGGTTAAAACCTTATTAGGAAAAACCCAGTCGGACAAAATCTTATTGAAGGAAAAAGAGCACACTATTCATGTGAATATGCCATCCATGTTGCCTCATTAAAAACCTTGCTAGGAAAACCCAATGGGACAAAACCTCAGTCAAAGGAAAAATGGTACAACACGTATTCCATATATTCATCATAACAATCTTTCCATAATTTGTATGAGTATCATACAGATTTATTCATTCATATTTTCATTTACTGATGGTATTCATGATAATATGTCATATCATGCTTTGTGCAACTTTCAATCTGAAACTAATCATTCTCATCAATCGATTTCAATGGTCTTATTGCCAATAGTTCTCAATATTCACATTTCAGTTGATTTCATTCTCATCAATATCATTTATATAGCGCTATTCATTTGTTTGTGTCGACACTTATTCATTTCATTTTCCCCCATAATATATTGAAATATCTCATTATCAATTGATTTCATCGATAGTATATATATTCCTCCTTTCATCACTTATTTGGGGAATTTCAATTTGCATAATACCAACGCTTTCAGCGTATTATTTCATCATCATATCATTTCATATATTTCACCACCATCAGTATCATTCAGTTTATGATTTGCACACTTTCAGGTTGATGCATATATCATTTCAAATTTCAATAATTGATTCTCCCTCTCATCTTAACAGATCTCTGATCCGTATTTTCAGTATGGAATTTCTTGAGGGGAGTTCATATTGTCTCCATTTTGTTCTTGATTTCAACATATAATAGGAGGACCCTTGAACTCATATCACTTGCAATGTGCACATTTTTTTTTTCAAGAGTTCATCATATCAGCTGAGTATATTACTAGCTTCATCACTTGCATATGACACTTATTTTCATTCTTTCATAATCATCTTGTGTCATTTTTTTTTTATCAAATCATCTCGTAACTTCAGGTTACGAAGTCACATACACATTCTTTGATCAAATCATATCGTAACTTCAGGTTACGTGTCATATATCCATTAATTGATCAAATCATCTCGTAACTTCAGGTTACGAATCACACACATGTGGCTATCTAGTGGATCCATAAAATCTAGTAGCATACATGGAGGGGTAGTGGGCTCATATATATCGTACCCCTTTCATACTCAGTTTGATCAAATATCGATTCACAAATATTTAGCTAGTAATAATTTCACCAATCGAGAACAAAGCATCTCATATCACAAAGAATCAGTTAATCATGCAAACCATCATCATTTATACCAGTAAACAATACAATAATTCATTGTGACCCATTTATCACAAACATATCACATCATCTTTCGGCGGCAATAAATGCACTTCAACTGCAGATTCTGACCCACAATCTTTTAGTCACTGTTTAAATTCCAGAATTGTATCATGTGCGTATCATTCTTTCTATCACACAGACTCTTTGTTTTTAGAGTCTTATGGCATACACATAATTTCTATAAATTATCAGACAATCCATTCAAACTTTCTGAATAAAGGTTCGAATTTACAAATGGATTTGACACTCTCAAATATCCGTAAACATTATTCTTTTCTCCTGTTAAATATCATAAAAAGTATTTATCGATCTCGATTAGAAAGATTGAGAGTGCTAATGATTAATGATATACCATGTGATATTCGATGGTTGATTGAAGTAAAAATTCGATTATTGGGAGAGTTTCCAAATTCATACAAATATATGTCACGTATAGGTAAGAGTACTTTTGCAAAAGAAATAAAGAGCAAAAAGATTAGGTGGATGCTTCAAATGCGCTCGATGGACTTGTGACACACGATGTAAATCTGTGGGGTTCATGTCCAAAAATCGAGAAGATCAAATGATTCAACAGATTCTTGAGACACATCCTAGTGGGTATGTGCATCGTGAGCTTCTGTCTCTATGGATTCATTTAAAAAATGAAGAGGAATATTATAGTCTCGATTATATTGTTTCAAAAGATCAAGTCTGTAAAAATTGCTTTTATTAGTGTGAAAAATCATACAGTTTAGTATGTTGTACTATAATTTTCAGAAAATCTTCTAGCTGCCGACAAATAAGATTTATTTAAAATCCCACGCCTGATTTGTCGGTTGCAATTGTTAGAAGAAAACTGTAAAATTATTTATCGTTTTGTAAAACTTTGTTTTTAAATACTGAGTCATTCATCATAATATTAAGCCACACAAAACTTTAAAAATTCAGTTTATTAATAAATAGATGGATGTTTCAGAGTCTTCGCAAGGTAATAAATTTCTTCAACCGATCAAAACCATGTTTGTTCTTGGTGGTTCTAGACGGATAAGTTTTTCTCAAAATATTGAGATTGTAAGCCAGTTAGTAAGGGATATGGGGAATGAAAAAATCAATTTACTGTATGGAGGAACTAGCATCACTTTATTTGATAATCTTTTAATGGCCGGAAAATATTTTGAGATAGAAGTAAAAAGTATCTTACCTTTTCGTAGAGCTTCAACAAGGGTCGTCAAGGATTCCTTAAGCATGGTGCTAACTCATTCTATTTATAATTGTATGATGGATATGGTGAACAAGAGCGATGCATTTATCATTCTTTCAAGCGGTTATGGAATGCTAATGACAATGTTCACCATTGCTTCTTGGGCAGAATTGAAACTTCATAACAAGCCCATAGGTCTATTGAATTTTAATAACTTTTTTCATGGTTTGCTTGGATTTTTAGACCAAGGAGTATATCAAACCTTTATATCTCCTCAAACAAGAGAAGTATTCAAATCTGCAGATACGTCTGCTGAGCTCATCAAAAAGCTACAAGAATGCATCAGATTTCAAGATTATGTGAAAACACAACGGGTCAAGAGAAAAAGAGTTTTTGATCCTTTAGATCTTTCATTATGAACCCAGATAACAATAATGGGTGGCAGAGTTACAGAGTTTTATACTCTCGAGACGCACCCTTCTTTTATGGGTTCTATTATGTAATTTTTTTCGTATTTTGTATATATCGAGGATTTACTACCTCTTATCCATATTTTCATCATATGAACCTTCTGTACTTGTTCCTCAGTAATAATAATATCAATTTAGCTTTTCCACAATATAAGCGTGTAGTACTTCATGACTGCAATCATTTACCATATGTGCTTCTTCTGGAGCACTTTATTGTAATATCTCGAATCTCAATGTGATCTGATATAGTCCCTTAGACTCATATAATATATTAAGAAATCATTTTGTGTGATCACCCATAACTGGTAACTTTTCACACCATTTTCTCATTTGTTCAATCATCAAATGGTAACTTCTGGTACCACTTCATTATTTTGTTTAATCATAACGTGGTAGCTTCATATACCACTTATACCAGGATATCATTTAATCAGTATGTCGTAACTTCCGACGTGATATTAATCATGTGGCAATTTCTTGTACCATCTCATCAATTTTCGTTTCTCCATAAATTTGAAGAATTTATCAATTATTTCTTCAGGATCAATAAGTGCTTATAATGTCCGTTCATGATAAGGACTTTAATTAACTTTCACATGGCCAGATACAAAGTATCATTTTCATTCATCGGCTATCACGTAATTTGTACTGCCCGTCAATCGTGGTAGAGCCACACTGGATAGCCCACGTATATATAGCCATTCATATCCTTTTACATGTATCATTTGTTGAACAAGGCCTTACCACATGGCCATTCCACATTACCGACTATTATTGATTAATATATTGGCCGATTTATTTAGTCGTTCAATATTATCTGTTGCCAGTGGTTGCAACACTCTATTTCACATAACTGTTATAATATTTTGATCAACAATTGACCAGTCGACTGTCATTAAATATTACTTGTCGGCGACAGAGCCGCACTGGCCGGTCCTCGTAGCCATACATACTTAATTTCTTTTCACAAGGGTCAGTCCAATAAAAATTCACATGTTCACATACCAAATAATTTTCACAATAGCAAACTTCAATCATTTTATTATCATATAAACATATTGGTCTTTCAACATCTCTTTCTTACCTTTTTCCTCTTCCTTTCTTTTCTCATTCTCACATATAGCACACACATAAATTAATAACTTTATTCTCCTTTACGTTTGTCTTCCTTCTAATTCAATAAAAATATATTACTATTACCTACCTACCATATATTATTTATCTCCTGCCAACAATTGAGGATTCCAAGAGTAATATCATAATCATGGCAACATGCGTAGGAAAAAAAATAGATAGCTAAGTTGATAATGTTGATGAACTTTTTGATTAGAAAATACTAAATAAATACTAATAGAATAAGTTTGTATAAATATACTCCAACTTGATCACCTTACCCTACACCAACTTGAGTTTTATGAAAATATATTAATGGGCACAAAACGACATGCACCAAAACCAGTACCAATTTTTCAACAGGCTAGCTGGCAGTCAACAATAATTTCAGGCACCAATAATTGGATATGATGATAATTATTAAATGTGTGTGAGAGAGAAGATGTACTTGTAATGTGTTGGAGAATTAGCTTGGAAGAAGACTCTGGATGACCCCTTTTTCCATATCTTGGTACAGTTCTTCTGCCTTCAAACTATTTTTTTACCCACGACACATATATCCAAAAGCACCTCAACTTCCATTTTCTCTTTCTTTTCAACCTTATCCACACAAAGACACTGTGAATGAGATCTGTGGCTAGGGGCGACTTCTCAATGGTTCGACGGTGGTGAGTGATGGCTTATATTCAACAGTCATTGAGCCATAATTACAACCAAGATTTGAGCTCTATATACAGCCCATCTGAAGTTGAGTAAGTTGAGTAAATCTCTGGCAAAGATAGGCCCACTATGAAAGCCACTAGGCCCATAACTGGCCACCGATAAATCATAATTAGGGCTTCATAAACCAGGTATTGGCCCACCAAAACCATGACTGTATAATGTGGCAATACTCGTCAGGATTGAAATGATCGAGAGAGTCACAGAAAGGTTAATGTAAATTTCAATCCGAAGATAAATTATGAATGGGAATAAGGAAAACTTAAAGAACCCTTGACAAGGAATTCAAGGAATAATGATTTGTAATAATCCAATTTCTGATGCAGAAGATCATCTATAAGACGCAACTGTAGAGAATACTCTTGTCATATTACAAACAATGCTCTAGATGGTAGAGACTCGTGTTGATAACGTGTTATAAAACTAGAGGGAAAAGAGAGGTAATAGAGAAAATGTATTCTCTTGGTGTGTTTTTCATTATAACTGAAGCTCCTATTTATAGGAAAACTTCTGATGACAGATCGTAATAATACAAATACATCAAGGGCAAAATAGTCATTCACATACATTAACATAAATGAGTTGGTCGGATGTTGGTGGTTTATAACAATTCTTAAGTTTTTGAAATTGCAACTAAATCTCCAGAAATTATTTAACTGTAAATGGTTGCAAACTAAATATGCATTATGTATATAAAAAATTTAACTATAATAAAATATGCACTATGATGAAATAAGTCTGCATTTCTTTTGACCTAGATATGTATGATAAATGAACTAAATATGTATTATGTATATATGTAATTTGAATATAACAAATATGCACTATGATGAACTAAATATGCATTTTCCATGAACTAAATATTTTTAATGAATGAACTAAATATGCATTATGTATTACATTAATTATATAATAAAAAATAAAAAAATTAAATCAAATTAATTATATAATAAATATGCAACAATAATATGAACTAAGTATGCATTTTCTTATGAACTAAATATGCATTACGTATGAAATAAATGTGCATTTTGCATGAAGTAAATATGCAACGAAAATCTGCAATTAAATGTGCATTTTATATACACAAATGAATGGCTATGATTGGACCTCATATCAACTAAATATACAATATGATTAACTAAATATGCTTCTTGAAAAAAAAAAACTAAATATGCACAATAAATTAATTAAATATGCATTATGAATTAAATAAGTACTTCTTATTTTTAATTAAGTGTGCATTATTTATTAATAAAATATGCATGGTGTATTATCTAAATATACAAGAGAGATCAACTAAATGCGCATCAATTATGATATAGGATATTATCTGTACAAGGACGAACCGATTTGGTGAGCCGGCCGAGAAGAGCAGACCGGGAGCAAACCAAGCCGAAAGGCAGGAATCCAAGGGATCGAGCAGCCCCAGGGCTCGACCACACAAGCGATCGAACAACCCAAAGCTCGACTGCACTGGCGTTCGAGTAGCCTGACGTTCGATCAGACTGCTCGAGCTACCCATCAATCGATCAGATAAGTGATCGATCAAGCTGAGTGATCGAGCAAGCTGAATAATCGAGCAAGCTGAGTGATCGAGCAAGCTGATCAACATAAGCCCAGACGCGTGTATAGCAGACGCGCGTGAGGGTCTCTGACTGAGCTTCAGGAGAATATTTACCCCATGTGCCGGGTGGACACGTGTCGACAATGTATTGGGTGATAGCGATAACCACCTCTGACAACGCCCAAATATCCCGCGGCACCTCTGACATGTGCGCGGCGTGTCAGAGTACAGACGGGCAGCTCGGGCAGCACACGTATCCTTATCCGGGCAGCTATTAGGGCAGGTATCTCATCCCTATAAAAAGGGGATGAGCCTTTCTTCCTTAACACATTCTATTCATTCTCTAAATTCCAGTATACTCATACACATACTGACTTAAGCATCGAAGGCTCTTCACCGGACCCAACCCCCGGTGTGAGAGTTATTTACAGGTTTCCGGCGTTCTACCGGCAAGGACAAGAATCGATCTACTCCAAACCGAGCCTGGACGCTTACACTTGCATTAAATTATATATCTAAAAACTCAATGGCCATATTGCAATTATTCAAATTGAGAATAAATTATAGATGGACTCAAGGATCTAATTGCAATAAGTTGTAAGTTTCTAAAACTGAAACTAGGTCCCTAAAGTTTATCTACTTTTCATAAAAACACCTGGCCCAAAACTTGATTTCTCGAGCCGATGCCCAATCTTCTTCCGACAGTCACGGGTCACCTCCATCTTCTCCTCCATCCTCGGATCGCCGCTGCTACTAGTGGAACCAGATGAAGATGGCCATCGTTTCAGTTTCAGAAAGAAAGCTCTAGTCCTTGTGTGGCCACCAATTTGGGAAAAAAAAGCCCTGGTCCGATTTCAGAGAAGGGTCCAATTTTCTGCCAGTCACTTGTGGCATCGCTGATTTTGGGTAGATCTAGAACGTAGACAAGCGTCACTTTTCTCAAAATCGATAGCCACACAGGGCCTTCCGGAATCCTGCGCCACGCTATCGGCGAGATGCAGAGGGCGGCAGCACTCTAGGGACGACGCCAGAGAGTGGTGTCAAGCTGATGCTGACCGATCACCGGCGGTTAACAACAATTTATTAATTTTTCTATTATATAATTAATTTTGGCATAGACTTAATGTAATTACAATTGGATTATATGAGTCATTGGTCAGGGCCGTGCCGTCACATTTACTGGCCCTGTTCGAAGCTCTAAGTGAGGCCTCAATCAAAGTTCCATATATAGCAAAAATAATATATATACTGTAGAACAAATGTGATATATTAAGAATAGTACCTTTTTGAACTAATCTTTACTTGAATAACATCATTCTCTTAGTGTTCTTTGAAATAAAATCTTCAATAATATGCTCATAGTTAATCTTCTCGAGCAATCCACTCTCTAGTGCTATCATAGCCAAACTATTAAGTCTTTCTTGTGTCATTGTAGAGCGCAAGTATGACTTCAATAGCTTCAACTTAGAAAAGCTTCGCTCCGCTGATGCAACAGTCACAGGAATGGTCAATAAAATTCTATATGCAATAGATGCATTGGGAAAACAATCATGCCGCTTTAGAAACTTAAGGATTTCAAAAGGACCCATATTTTCTTTTGGAATGAAATCCTGAAGGAATCTCAATTCTGTATGAAGTTCATTGGCATCAACATCAGATTTCCCATCTCTTTTGAGGACTGCCTCAAGATTCTCACAAGAAGCTTTCAAGTTCTGACTATCCAATGACTGCAATGAATCAGAAGTAAATAAGAAACCAAAATTCTTTTGGTATTCTTGATACTGTTCAAATCTTCTTGTAAGCGAGGCAATAGCTTGATCAACAATAGGTATAAAATAAGTTCGTCTAAAAAGATCCTCTGGAGTTTGTGCGGCGACATTTGTGTCATCTGGTTCTCATCAAATTGTCTCTTTCTTTTAATTTCTCGCTTTTTACGAAATGTTGTGCCAATATCTAGCTCAAGTGCAATTCCTTTGGCTGCCTCTAATGCTTCTAGGAACCCAGTTTCTCTGTACCCTTGGAAGAAAGAAATTAGTCCTTGCACTTTCTCAATAGCAACATCAATAAGCATGTCCTTTGTTTGCAAGTGCTTGCTTACTAAATTAACAGCATACAGTACCTCATACCAAATGACTATTGCCACTATAAATTCAAATTCTCCAAGTTCATTTTTCGCCAAACCTTTAGCCTCACTGCTAGTTTTTGGATCTTTATCAACATCAGATACCTGAAATTAAAAAGAAAAAAAAAGATAAGTAAATTTTTTAGGAGAGCCAAAGACATGTAGAGTTATTAATAATTTAATTTGTCAATGGCAAATACCTGAAGTAGAGCCTCTCGAATGTCGGCGCATTGAAATCTGATAGCTTTAACACTTTCAACACGACTCTCCCATCGTGTAGCTGAAACTGACTTAAGAGTCAATGATGTTATGTTATCTTTTAGAATCTGCCATTTCTTAGTGGAATTAGCAAAAGTTGCATAAATGCGCTGGATGATTCCAAAGAAATCTTTAGCTGGACCACAAGTCTTGGCCATGTCACAAAGTGTCAAATTAAGACTGTGGCACCCACAAGCAGAATAGAAAGCTTTGGGATTTACATCCAAAAGTCTCTTTTGCACCCCTTGATGTTTTCCTTTCATATTTGACCCATTGTCATAACCTTGGCCTCTCACATCATCAATATCAAGATCAAGACACTTTAGTTCATTCTCTAACACCTCAAAAAGTCTTTGTCCAGTTGTATCATTTACATCTAAAAAACCTAGAAAGGATTCTTCTATGGAAATATTATCTGAAGATGAATCCACATATCTGATAATTAAAGACATCTGTTCTTGATGGCTTGCATCAGGGGTACAATCAAGTATGACAGAGAAATACTTTGCTCTCTTAATTTTCCTTACAATTTCAGACTTAATAGCAGAAGCAAGCAAGTGTATCAACTCATTCTGAATCTTTGGATCAAGATAATGAAGTTGAGTTTCTTCACTTGTAATACGACGAACATGCTCTTGGATAACTGGGTCAAATTCTGCCAACATCTCTATCAAACCTAAGAAATTTCCATTGTTGTCATCATACAGTTTGCTGTTAGTACCACGAAATGCTAGACTGTGCTTGGCAAGAAATTTAACAATGCAAACAATTTTGAATAATACTTTTCTCCAGTGGTCTTTTTCTTTCTCAAGTTGTCGCTGAGCAGTTTTGTCAATAGCTTGATCACTTTGCAGCCTACTACGTAACTCATACCAAGTTGTCATATTCAAAACATGATCTGCACTTGTCTCATGCTCTTTAAGCCTAACACCAAGATGTACCCAATCATTATACCCCTCATTTGCCAATTGACCCTTTCTGTACCCTTTTGTGAATAATTTACAAGCGAAGCAAAATACTCTATCAAGTTCCTTTGAATAGACAAGCCAATCTCTATCGCAAGGCTCTCCATTTGGTAGAATTCTAGTATAGAATAGTGCAGAAAACCTCCTAGAATACCTATCCTTGGGACCTTTCAAAACTGATAAGTCTCTTCTAAGGCCCTTTTGTGCTAAAATATCTATCTGTTTAGGATTAAGTGAATCCCAATATCGTGGATCAAATATATCAGGCTGAAAAGAATCACCAATGTCCTCATTGTTATCACCATCACCATCATTATCTGTTTCAACATTTGTGTGAACTTCCTGTTCGTCAACATTATTTTCTGTCCCTGTTTGACCATCTCTAAGATCATTTTCAATATTAATATCAAGTGCAGGACCTTGATCAACTACCGGTACCGCATTACCGGAAGGAACGCCTGATTCTTTTGTAATAAATCTATCCATTGCTCCTTTCTGGGATTGAGTTAACTCCTCAATTCTTTGTTTCTTCTTACGCTTTTGGGAACGGAATCAAACTTTCTACTTCGATTTGAAGAAGACATGCTTCAAAAAATGAAAAGAATAAAATTAAAATTACACAAACACTACCAGTTCATGTCAAAACAGGTCGAGATTATTGAGATTCGAAGGATCGAAATAGGATCTGGAAAGTTCCATACCTTTTTTCGCCGGACTTTTCGATCGAGAAAGCAAGATGGAGACACGGACAGGTTCCTGTGGAGAACGAACGAGGACCGAGGTTGGATGAACAGAGCTAATGAACGAAAGGAAACTGAGATCTGATGGTAGATAAATTATTCTATTTTATTTGCCTTCAATATAGAAAATCGAAGCTGAAGAGAATTTTCTAAAAATACAAAACAATGACCCATGGAAAAAAGAAAAAGAAATTCCATATTTCAATCTTATTTTTTCATTTTAATCGAAATGTGTACACCCGCTTTTATTACCCAACTAATTTTATTTCAATCTTAAGGGCTTCTACTAATGGGCTTATTTTTTGAAGCCCCAAAATTTTGGAGGCCCTGTACCGATGTACAACCTGCACGCCCTTGTGCACGGCCCTGTCATTGGTCTATAAAAAATGAATCACTATGATTTTCAACAACTAATGCACCATTCTCCAATCTAAGCTCGTCCAAGTAGTGAGATAACTATCTACTAGATCGATCAATAGGGATGTTAGCTGATGAGTCGAATCAACGCTTCCATTCGAACTAGTCGATCCAATACCGCTCCAACCGTTTTGAGAATTGATCAAAAGGACTAACGATCTACCCAACTGTTTGTTTTTACCAAATCACATATTACACAACAAAGCATAGAGAATTATTATGAAAATAGACTAAAGAAAGCTACCAACTTTTTACATCATTCATCCCGTTAGTTCAAAAACAATATTTGAAAGCTGCATTTATAATCATAAAAGAACATATACAAAGAAAAGCCATGCATGCTAAAGAAATAAATAACCCTAACTCTCTAACCCTGGCTCTACTTGCTATATGTAAATTGCCCAATTTCAACAGTAAAACATTACTCTCTTTACATTCTCTTTGAGGGCCGGCAAAGGGCGAAAACCGCACGACTCACCAGCAACTCGCCCGCTGCCCTTCTTGCTTTGCCCATTGCCACTTCCATTTTCGGCCACATCCGGTTCCAAGTAGAATCTTGCCCGGAAAGCGGCCAAATGCGCATAATAAGCTGGGGGAACTGTGTCAATAAAAAAAATATTATATATTTTGTCACTTATAGGATATCTTCATTTTCAGACCCAACTTCGAAAAACTTGGGACAACTTTTGAAGTAATTAATCACAACTCTTTAGTATTCTCGTGTGTATATATACATCGACTTACCCACTGAGACGGAACGTGTGCACCTTGCGTATGTATAACAGAGATTGTTCGTCAGAGACTGAATTCCATCGGCAGTAAAATTGTTCTCGTCCCATAGGACATGGTAATGTGCAGGTCGGCTGGTTCCCTAAAAGTTGAAAACAAAAGAAATGTACTATACGATCAACTTCAAAATACATACTAATAATAGCTGGTGGTCTGATATATCCTAAACTGATAAGCAGCAATAATAAATCGAATTTCGTCCCTATTATGCTGGGAAAAAGAAAGTTATACCTGAATTCCGGCATGGCTACAGAGATAAAAGTCAAATTCTGTTGGGTGACAGATTTTCGAATCAATCACTGTGCCTGAAGCATGAGTAAAAATGCTATAAACAGATTGCAAAGTTTGAAAATATTATGTGTATAAATAGATATTAGGAATGAATATGATGTAGAATAAGGTAAAATATTTTTACCAGGCAAAATGTTTCCACTTTTGTCCGTGCTGCTCTTGTCCCTGTGATTATTAGCAAAGAGTCGGGTGTGGTGTCGCTTTTGTACAACAATAAACGTCACTGGCGGTTGGTAGTTTGGCTCCAAAGATGCGCAAGCCTGCGCATAACATATTTTGGTTGAACACCGAATTTTATTGTGTAGAGGAAAAATAATATGGAAGATGAAGAATACCTTGCGGACGGCATCCAACTCGAACAATAGCACTTGGTAAAACTGTCCTTCACTCACACCATCTCTACAAATGTTAATGCAGCTATTAGATCAACACAAATAAAGTTTTAAACAAATGCACTTAAAAAAGTCTAGATATAAATCGCTTTGCATAAAAACCAAGAGAGTTTATGACAACAAATCATGAAAAAGGATCAATCTCGGAGGAAGTTGTTTAAAAGGTGAGGGATAAATGCATGGTATTCAGCTGAGTAAAGTGAACGCTATATTTGAATATAACCAAACCTGTAAAAGATGATCCTCTGTGGCTTTTGCCCGGTTGCTTTCCTGAATGAAACCAAAAGATCCCTACAAAAGAAAACCAATCAGCAGAACTTGACAAAACAAAACAAAACAAAACAAAGCAAAAAAAAGATTGAAAGTTGTCAATCTAAATCTAACAGACATATATGAATCAATAAAAACAAAATTAAGGAAATAGAAAATCGAACCTGATCATGCCGCCACTGACTGTACCACGAATCGGGTCTTGCCACGTCTTGTACAAATCCTGTATTAATTCTTGTCTGTGAGCCTGAGCACAAACAAGCCCCGCGTACTTCGTCACCTCCGGCCAATCTTGAGATGCCACAACCTGCATTTTGAAATGATACATATACATATATCTCCTTTTTCAAAAACCTCAAATAATATAAATTTAAATAGAAAATGTCAACGAAAATGTATGATATATAATTTTGGTCTGCAAAAGAACATACAGCGGCAATTGATGGGCTTGTCTCCTCTCCATTTTCGGGGTGTGTTACGTCTGCACCAAAGATAATTGTGGGTATATCACTCACTAATGGTATCCTGCAGCTTATGGCATCCAACAGAACCGTGTTCCTACCGCCCATCTGTTTGAAAACAAGATTCACACTTTCAGCAATCAAACGGTAATAATTTGACAGAAAACTTCAGTAATCTTTCAAAACAATTACAACTGAGCCCTCGAAATGTAAAACTTAAGACTGAAGGTAATGTTATTGTATAAGAGTAACTACTGAAGGGTTACTTTTAATTTCTGAAAGATATATATAATTGGGCCTATTTGTGAATAAGCTAACCGTCGAGGCTATTAATTGTAACTAACCCGCAAACAGATGATGATCAAGGGGTTTGTTGTTCAAAATTGGAATCTTGGAATGCCAACAGCAAATGTAAGACACAAGGTGAAAAAATGGAAAATCTTACCTTAACATGTTTTGTGAGACATTAATTAAATGGATACTCGATTTTTAAGGAAGCTTTACCTTCACATTAATTTTTAAGGACACGTTGGCCAAATACTGCTTGTTGATCTTGAAGACGTGTTTTGTGAGACAACACTGGGAAATCAGGCCAAGGTCTGTTTCGCATATTCGCTTGAGATCACCTATTATTACCACAGTAATTAAAGAGATGAGCTATACAGTGAAATGGATATTTAATTTTGCACTCTGCATAGTGCATACCATATAGGGAGCCATTGTTATCCGGTAAAATAGCTAAAAGAAGCTCCAATTCTTTTCCTTTTAGTTTGTTCGTGCATGCATGATATACGTGCTTCAAGGCTTTCTCCACTTGATCGTGCCAGGCATTGTAAATTGGAATAACGGGCTCCGGATTAAATTCCTGTAAAGATTAGTGATGGCAAAATTAATTAGATCGTGTAGTATAGGACATGCATAAAACAGAAGGAATGTATTTATTTGTTTTTAAATTTTTTTACCATGCCGGACACTTGACACATTTGAGCCAGCTCATTACAAAATCCACGAGCAACACTATCTTGAACACTCCTTGAGAAGTTAATACATGCCCAACGGCTAACAGTCATGCCATTGATCATTTTCTTGCATAAAATTAAGAGGTAACTCCAGGTGAGTTGAGGGAGCTAATTTGTAAAAAAAAAAATAAAGAGAAAAAATGTCGACTGGTGAGAAACCTTGTTCATCATGTTCCATTGGCCTACTTGCGGCAAACAATCTTTCTCCTTCCCGGTTTCGTGATATTTCAACTGAAATTATATTTGCAGCCAATGCAAGATCAAGTTTAAGCCATACTTACTCTTTTTTCAAAAAACAAAAGGAAATTTTAGTGAAAAATGCATTATGTATCTCACCCAAGGAGCAGGGAGCACTCTTGCCTCGACAGATGCCAATTTTTCACTGATCCTTATTCCAAATTCCTTTGCGTAGGGATCTTGTTCGTAATCATTATGTTGGACAGTCTTCGTCCACATAAAATGTAAAAAAAAAAATAAAAAAATAATAATAATAGAATAATTCAGAAAAGAAAAAATGACCAAGCGGATTTAACATGAACATGCAAGAGTAACTTAGAATACCTGCAAAATATCATTTTCCCTGTCCCTTGGTCTCTGGCATGTGACTTTTAGAAGAGCAGTAATTTGTTTCTCGCTCAAACGTTTAGTATATCTTTGCCCCTCGACAATTTTACACGCCTACCGGTAACTAATATCAGATCTAGAATTAATAAAGCAAAAAATTTCAGACCCAAAGTATAAAAAAAAAAAACTACCTCCATGGGTAAATAGTTTGCCTTCTTCTGGTTTCCCACTTGAAGACAAGGCAGATGAGTGTACTGAATCGTGAAACCGTACATTTCTTGAAAGTACTCAACAACCGACTTCATGGTCGAGTTATCATCGACAGGAAATCTATAACAATAGTGAATGAGACAAGTTTGAGACAAAAGCATTCACCAGGGGTGAAAATGAACTAATCACAGTATATATTTAGCTAGGTTACACAAAGTAAACAAACTAAGCATTAGTCTTTTTTATCTATTTATTACGAGCTTTGTTCAATCTCAAGCTTACACGAGCTCTCGAGTGGGTTGAGTCGTAATCCCAGCAACTCGATATTTTCTCCGTACATCTCTTCGGTGAGTCACTTCAACTTTTACTCCTCTAAGGGCCTTTTTAACCTGAAAAAACGAAACAAATGCTGTGTCGAAAACAAGAAAATCCAACCGTAAAAATAGAAATAAAAACAAAGATGGAAGCGCAATAATATATACAGTTACATCAGTCAACTAAATTCAAACCTTAATTCGGTCCGAATCAGACAACGGCCTCGACAACACATCCTTCCCTAATAATTGGGCGACAAATTCAATCACCGGTAGAGCCTCTATAAATACAGCTGAAGCCATATCTGCATTTTTTTTTTTTTAATTCCTTTAAAAAAAAGGAGCCAAGCTGCTATTGGACCTCACACACAGATAGAATCTCAAAATCTCATGCAAATAATTTACCGATGTTAAGTGATAGTCCCATTTGAGTGGGCCTTATACTCTGATAAAATCCACACCACGCCTCCAATCCGTCACCAAGCCTCTGTGGTTTTCGGATATCGGGAGAAAAAAACGACCTCCCGACAGGACAAAACCTTTACACACACGCAAATAACAACATGAGCAGATATCATTTGACCAGAAATAACAGCAAAATTCACTTCTAAAAGCTTCTTAAAGCACAACCATTTCATATTCGCATACATAACAAGGCAAGATTAGCTCAACATTAATTACAGAAGACCGCCTTTTTTCAATTATTATGTACCTTTTCATTGAGAGCTCTCTAAGCACAATATCAAGAATTTGAAGGGCTTCTTTAGGACCATCGGCACGCTTGCCAGCAAGAAACTGGCCCAAGTGATGTAAGTTTGCACGCGCTACAAACTTGATCACCACTTTATATACCCTCTCCCTCCTGCAAAATTGTTACCCATAGTGAAATTTTTAGCTTAACGTAAAAATAAATCCGACTACACTCACACGTTTATTTACTGAGCACTATAACAAAAATCATCCAAATGTACAATTTTTCATTTTATGTTTCGATTTCTATTTAACTGGAGAAACTGCCCGATTAATGTCAAGTAAAAAGGGGGAAATTGTACTTGGGCCCGTTTATGCTGTCGTCTTCATCGATAAGTTTAACGGTAAACTCCTTCCAAGCGAAAGGAAGTTCGCCGGCTGTGTACAAACTTTTCCTGCCATCATAAGCAGGCAATCTCGTCCCCAGATCAGATTCTCTGTATATTTTCACTAGTTCGGCTATGATCGCTCGGTTCATTACTTTCGACGTTACTTCGGGGGTAATACTGACCTGTAAGCACAACAAAAAAAATTGAAGATTAAACCAAGAAACAAAAAGAAGGGATGAAAAAAATTAACAACAACAATCTTCACAACAATTCAAACAACAATAAAATAAGTCTGAATATACGAGCCACTGTCAGCACTCATTAAATTGTTCCTCTGCATATGTACCATTCTAACACAAAAAACATAAAAATCCAAGATTAAGGTAAAAATAAAAAAAAAA
>CACSLK010000984.1:11615312-11644073 GCA_902706635.1 Striga hermonthica
TGCTAAGTAACTAAAGCACGTTTATACGTATTATGTTATTTTTTGTATGTGTTTTATATAATGATGGTATCAAATTATCTTATTTATTAGGCTACAATTAATATAATCACATAAGAATAAATGTAATTTAATATATTTGATAAAATTGTACTTTTTATATGAATTATTAAATTAAAAAGTTTTATAATTTTTTCCAATGTTTGATAAAATATTAATTAACTAAGTCATTTTCATAATCACTGAATACATATATGGTACCACTATTATAGGGTTCATTTTGCAGCAGTAATTGACTTCACATAGTTAATGTTATTTCATTTTCTTTCTCTGGCCTAGCCTTTCATTTTATCTATGACTTCACATTGATTCGCTTCGTTTGTACCCTAAGGTGCATTTGCCATAGTTTCAGCATTACGACAAACTCGTGTCAAACATATATCGGATTTGGGCGCTCTAGCCAAAACGTGGGAACAGTTAGAAGATTACACCCATTTTTTTACTTTTTTTTTTTCCATATGAATTGTTTTAAATTTATGTATGGAAAACATACCACAAGTTTATCTTATGTTATTTTATACTTAATAAAATTGATTTAACTTGAATATAAAATTTATTATATTATATACTTTAAGAGTAATTTATTATTTTAAATTAGTACTGATATATATATATATATATATATATATATATATATATATTATGTACTTAAAAGTTCTAGTTAAAATATATGTGTATCTTAAGTATGTTTTATATTTATCATTAGCTAGCTTCAATTGATATTGTACATTAAGTAATTTTATCAGCATTTTTACTTTTGGGTTTAATGAGAGTTATAAGTTTTGTCATCTTTCTTATCCCTTATTTAGTTATTACAATACTAATAAAATAATTAAGGATCTTTCAAAGTATCTTGTTTGCTTTGAAAAAAAT
Source organism: Striga hermonthica (assembly GCA_902706635.1). Lineage (NCBI taxonomy): Eukaryota > Viridiplantae > Streptophyta > Magnoliopsida > Lamiales > Orobanchaceae > Striga > Striga hermonthica. The sequence continues at coordinate 11,616,243 of CACSLK010000984.1, forward strand.
TAATTCTTATCATAAATTGAACGCCAATTACATTGAATGTGTTATATTTTCAATCGTATCAAAAATTTTTATAATAATAGTTGCACACAATATTATATATAATGCATTTTTTTTTATAGATTTGGAGTCTTAGTTTTACTACAAGAAAATGAGAGAATTCCAACAAAAATTACAACAAATATAACAATTTTCTTATGTTGATTTTAGAAAAATCTTGACTTTTGGTTTCTTAAATATATTTTACGTTATTGTGATTGCATAGATTTATTAAAATGTATTACAAATGAGAAAGGTGATAGATTATGTAAAGTATAATTTATAAATTACAATAACATGTTATTTTGATGGTATATTTTTTTTTTTCTATTAACTAAATAATGCTCTCAATATGAAATTATTTTGGATCTATCACTGTAATTATCTTTTCAATGGAACTTCTATTGAATTTTTGTATAATACCAATGACAATTTTTTCAACGATTGAAATATGGTCCAAAAAATAAATTCCAATAGAAATTCAGGTAATTGAAATCTTTACATCCACTAAAGTTCATGTAATTTAATTTGAACTCTATTGGAATAGCCAATGAAAGCAACATATTCGTTGAAACTTTCAGTAGAATATCTTACCGTTGAATTTTTCATTGCAGTATAGCAAAATTTTTGTAGTCCTCTCAAACATTATTTTTTATGTAGTATTTATTGAGTAATTGTGTTTACAATTTTTCTATTAAAAATATATTAAACACGTGAACTTTTTAGTTCCTATAATTTTTTTTTTGAAAAATTACTCATTATTTTATCTCAAGATTACCTATTAATTTACCAGTTGAGTTACATTTCTTACATATTAAATATTATATAATTAAAATATTTCTTGTTTTATCTGTTCAATATCATACTTATATATTATATTAAAAAATTATTATAGTAAATACAAAAGTTATTTAAAATTAGAATAATAAATATTTTTTTTTCTAATCTACATGTATAAATGTACAAATAACTATTGTCTATCACCTCAAATTTACACATAAAATTAATAAGAACAAAAAACTAACAAGCGTTTAACAATTCAGTTCGATTACATCGATAAGTATATTTTTAGAAGGTTTATATTTAGTTATATTAATTATATTATTTTTGTTTATTAGTTTGTTTTGCATTTATTAGTACATGTCACAACTTAGTTATTATTCATATTATTTCTCATATTTAATATTTTTTTAAAAAAAATTATCTTGTTCTTTCACATGTTCTTAATTGTAGATTTTTCAAAAAAGACATAATATAAAGAATAGAATTTTTTCGATCATCTGCCTCATTATATATCAAATATTTGTATATCCTATATTATATTATATTTAATTACAATTTAATATTAATATTTAATTAAATATATACAATTCATAAATTCATTAATAATATTGTCGAGTCAACTTTTGTTCACAAAATTTTTAAAAATATATTATTTTCATTGATTTGCTTATGTTGAATTGAGAAAAGTTATGTTTTTTAATTACATATAGGGAGGATATAAGATTTCTTATATTTTTTTATGTAGTATTATTGAGTAATTGTGTTTACAATTTTTCTATTAAAAATATTTTAAAAACGTAAACTTTTTAGTTCCTATAATTTTTTTTCATAAATCACTCATTATTTTATCCCATGATTACCTATTAATTTACCAATTGAGTTACATTTCTTACATATTAAATATTATATAATTAAAATGTTTCTTATTTTATCTGTTCAATGTGATACTTATATATTATATTAAGAAAACTAATATAGTAAATAAAAAAAAGTTATTTAAAATTAGAATAATAAAGATTTTTTTTTTCAAATCTACATGTATAAATGTACAAATAACTATTATCTATCACCTCAAATTTACACATAAAATTATTAAAAACAAAAAACTAACAAGCGTTTGACAACTCAATTCGATTACATCGATAAGTATACTTTTAGAAGGTTTATATACAGTTATATTAATTATATTATTTTTGTTTATTAGTTTGTTTTATATTTATTAGTACGTGTCACAACTTAGTTATATTCATATACTTTCTCATATTTAATATTTTTTAAAACTTTATCTTATTTCACATGTTCTTAACTGTAGATTTGTCAAAAAAAAAAAGACATAATATAAAGTATAGAATTTTTTCGATCATTTGCCTCATTATATATCAAATATTTGTATATTCTATATTATATTATATTTAATTACAATTTTTTATTAGTATTTAATTAAATATATACAATTCATAAATTCATTAATAATATTGTCGAGTCAATTTTTGTTCATAAAATTTTAAAAATATATTATTTTCATTGATTTTCTTATGTTAAATTGAGAAAAGTTATGCTTTTTAATTACATATAGGGAGGATATAAGATTTCTTATATTTTTTATGTAGTATTTATTGAGTAATTGTGTTTACAATTTTCTATTAAAAATATTTTAAAAAACGTGAACTTTTTAGTTCCTATAATTTTTTTTTTCAGAAACCACTCATTATTTTATCCCAAGATTACCTATTAATTTACCAATTGAGTTACATTTCTTACATATTAAATATTATATAATTAAAATATTTTTTATTTTATCTGTTCAATATGATACTTATATATTATATTAAGAAAACTAATATAGTAAATAAAAAAAGTTATTTAAAACTATAATAATAAAGATTTTTTTTTCTAATCTACATGTATAAATGTACAAATAACTATTGTCTATCACCTCAAATTTACACATAAAATTAATAAAAACAAAAAACTAACAAGCGTTTAACAACTTAGTTCGATTACATCGATAAGTATACTTTTAGAAGGTTTATATATAGTTATATTAAATATATTATTTTTGTTTATTAGTTTGTTTTATATTTATTAGTACGTGTCACAACTTAGTTATATTCATAATATTTCTTATATTTAATATTTTTTTAAAAATTTATCTTGTTCTTTCACATGTTCTTAACTGTAGATTTGTCAAAAAAGACATAATATAAAGTATTGAATTTTTTCGATCATTTGCCTCATTATATATCAGATATTTGTATATCCTATACTATATTATATTTAATCACAATTTTATATTAATATTTAATTAAATATTTACAATTCATAAATTCATTAATAATATTGTCGAGTCAACTTTTGTTCATAAAATTTCTAAAAATATATTATTTTCGTTGATTTGCTTATGTTGAATTGAGAAACGTTATGTTTTTTAATTATATATAGGGAGGATATAAGATTTCTTATATTTTTTATGTAGTATTTATTGAGTAATTGTATTTACAATTTTTCTATTAAAAATATATTAAACAAGTGAACTTTTTAGTTCCTATAATTTTTTTTTTTTTTTCAAAAATCACACATTATTTTATCCCAAGATTACCTATTAATTTACCAATTGAGTTACATTTATTACATATTAAATATTATATAATTAAAATATTTTTTGTTTTATCTGTTCAATATGATATTTATATATTATAAAAAACTAATATAGTAAATAAAAAAGTTATTTAAAATTAGAATAATAAAGATTTTTTTTTCTAATCTACATGTATAAATGTACAAATAAATATTGCCTATTACCTCAACAGTAATGCTAGGGAGCCAACTGTTGGCTCCCTAACGGAGCCAACAGCCAATGGGACAACTCCATGTGGGGCTGTCCATCATTAAAGTCATGTGGGACAGCCCCACATGGAGCTGTATAATTGGTTGTTGGCTCCGTAACGGAGCCAACAGTTGGCTCCTTAGCATTACTGATTACCTCAAATCTACACATAAAATTAATAAGAACATAAAACTAACAAGCGTTTAACAACTCAGTTCGATTACATCGATAAGTATATTTTTAGAAGGTTTATATTTAGTTATATTAATTATATTATTTTTGTTTATTAGTTTATTTTATATTTATTAGTACGTGTCACAACTTAGTTATTATTCATATTATTTCTTACATTTAATATTTTTTTAAAACTTTATCTTGTTCTTTCACATGTTTTTAACTGTAGATTTGTCAAAAAATACATAATATAAAGTATAGAATTTTTTCGATCATCTGCCTCATTATATATCAAATATTTTTATATTCTATATTATATTATATATAATTAAAATTTTTAATTAATATTTTAATTAAATATTTACAATTCATAGGTTCATTAATAATATTGTCGAGTCAACTTTTGTTCATAAAATTTTTAAAAATATATTATTTTCATTGATTTTCTTATGTTGAATTGAGAAAAGTTATGTTTTTTTAATTATATATAGGGAGGATATAAGATATGATGGCATTAGTATATTACCAATTTGCCATTAAAAACATGTGAAGGTAAGAGTTTTTTAGGTAGTTCATTTTTTAATTAAGAATATAAATAAAATATGATGTGTATTAGTGTAATACTAATTTACCATTAAATTTATGTCAAAGTAAGGATTTTTTAGGCATTACAAAATTCTACAAAAACACTCCTCCTTTTAAAGTAGTATAGATATAGATATAGATTAGTTTAAACATTTGAATTTATAGTTGTTTAGATATTTAAGTAACTACAAAATATTAAAATGTTTATAAATTAAAATCTGAACAAACCACAAATGATATAATAAAATAACTTTGATTGTTACGATGATCGTCCGATTCTTAAAACCTTGTATTTACTGTATATTAATAAAATTATAATAAAATATTATTTTATTTACCTAAATATTAATAAAATGATATATAAATATTTATAAATTGTTAAACATGTTGTTATATTTTTAATTGTTTAAGGGAATATTAATAACATGTTGTTATAAATATTAATAACATGTTGTTATATAAGCATGGCATGATTTTCTGAATTATGATCTCTGATTCTTTGGCCCAAAGAACAACAGTGGCATTTGCAGTAGAATCTGAGATGAGCAAATTCATCTTGTATCTATTAAAAAAATAGCATGAAAAATTGATCAATTATGACAAAGCAACCAATGAAAAAATCCTTGTATGCCTAAACTTTCCAACAATTTTTGAGTATTTGCTACACTCGAAGCCATTGTCTGAGTTATCATTTTGCTGCTGCAACTTCCGCAAGCAAAATATCACCAATTGTCCACAATAGAGTCAACCACCACACAAATTCAAATGGTTGTTGCCTCAAAAAATAGTAAGAATTAAGAATTACGAATAAGATTTACTAAAATAAAATTTGAAAATCTTATATTAATATTCAATAATAAAACAAATGTACCTCTTTATTTTCATACAAAGCATCTACCGAAGAAACTTTAATCTCGCCCGACTGCAACTCTTCTAGTTCAGTCTTCACAACAATTTTTAACTTTGAACTGTATTTTGTCAACTTCATATTGCTTATTGTGTATCTATTAATTGAAAAGAAAAATTTTTAAAAATGTATAAATGCAAAATATAAATTACAAAAAATAATGAAAAGAATTTTAAATTCTACCTTTTTCCAGAAGTCACGAATCTCTTCGATAGAGTCATGTGCAATCAACTTGGTAACATTTAATGAAATTGTAACTTGCACTTTTCTACAAATATAAAAAACTTCATTATAAAAAAATATTTATATGTTTAATTTTAGGCAAATTTGCCCATAATATCACGACATTTATCGAAGTTGCTATTTAATCATAACTTTTTCACTTTTATAAATTATATCACAATATTTAGTTTGTTGCAAAATACTAGTAAACAGTTATTTGAAATTTGAAATCAAAATTTGGAGATATCTGAATTTCAGGAATACTTCAAAAGAGTCCGAACTATGTGAAATTATGAAGGTGATTTGATATTGAATTCAAGATCAGTCGGAATTTAAAAAAAAAAATCCTTAATTTTAAGTTGTTCAATTATATAAATATATGTGATTTGATTTTTTTCTAATTCAAACTGTAGATGAGCCACATTTTACATTGTTGACGAGAGTTTTCAATCAACGGTTAAAATAATGAATAACGAAAGTGCGGGACTGAAAACAAAGGAAAGATATAGGCTAATTACTTTTTCATTAAGCGATCGCGAGGTCGGCCTCTCGTACGAGGTCGGCACTTACGATATACTTACAATCCTTACAAAGTTTTCTTACAGTTTTAGAGAGAGAAAGTAGAAAGAAGGCAGAGTTAGTTGAGATTCAACAACCTAAAATAAATAGAGTAAGTTGCTATTTATAGTATCCTTAAATGTGGTACTGTTCACTAGTCTTGTCGTACAGTAGTTCTGCAGAGCAGTTCGGCGCCTCTCTGACAGCTTATTTAATGAGATTTGAGGTTTCTTCAATCATTGTCTGTCAGACATTTAATGCAGGCATGGGGGGGCATTTAATGGCAGGTTTTCTGACTAGGCTTTGATGTAGGGTAGTAGACTATGACATTCCGTCCCATTGTCCAATGATGACCTTCCAAGTGGAAAAATTTTAATGTTTATTGACCCCCGTCTTTGCCTTCGAGATGGCCGCTCCGGACCTTCAGGTCGGCACTTCTTTTGAATATGCTTATGGATGCCCAGGATTCCTCATTCAGCCCGGTACCCAGCGAGATCGGCTCGTGCATTTACTGAGCCGGGTGCCGGTCTCAAAAAGTGTTCCCGTGGAGGTCTTGGTTACTTAATTCTGCAACTCTGCTCGGCACTTTGATGTTGGACCGAGCCCTCAACCCGGGTCTTGGTTGGCAATGTCTTCTCGGTTCATCCCTGGCTAACTCGGAAGAACTCAACATACCGAAAGCGAAGAAAAGAGAAAATAAAACAGAAGAATTACCGAGAAGGAAGCTTCGAGTATCGGAGTGCAGAAGCACTGTTAATCTCGGCTCAGGCCGGCCTGAAGCCAAAAACACTGTTCAAGTGGTCCCTGAGCCAGAACAAGCCCACCACCTACCAAGAATTCCTCGTCTGAGCCCAAAACTACATTATGGCTGAGGAATCTTCATCCATCCCAGTACTGGACGCCACGCCAAGCAAAGGAAAAAAACAAAGAGGAGAAGTCAGGGAAGCCCAGTAAATCGTTTGCTGTAGTTCAGGCCATGAGAAAGCAAAGGGCTGAGGAGCTCAAGAAAAACTATCAGGGTGTCTTCTCAGTAGGTGCCGCTGCAGTCTACGAGGAGATCAAGACGAAAGGGTTACTGCCTGACCCTAAGCCGATGTTCACTGATAAAGACAAGGTGGACAAGTCTAGATACTACACCTACCATAAGGCGCACGGGCACAATACCGACCAGTGCCGCAACCTGATCTCGGCGCTGCTCAAGCTGATTGATGACCCACATGTCAAAACGTTTACCCACTCTGGGGAGAAGAGGAAGAAGGGATGCCGTTTTGAGGACGACCTCGACAGTGATGAGGATGCCGACGTGAACCCTCAGAGGAAGAAGCCGCAGCAGGGCGGCCTCAATGAGATCTTGACATTCAGCCCGACTCATCAGCATGAAGTCAGCACCTCCGGGGTATAAAAAGAGACCTGTCCCCACAATCAGGGACCGACCAAACCAACTTCCCACCTCGGCGCGTCAACACTAGTCAAGGTGAATCCCTCCTTTCGAGGAGACAGACTAAGGCGTATGCCCGACAAGCCTATTACGCCGGGCAGAGGGTAATTCACGACGGGAGCAGGCCGGCAGCTGAGTCGACGCCTAACAAAATCTCTTTCACAGACGAAGAAGCCTTCCTATTTGACCACCCCCATTCCGACGCCTTGGTAATTACGGCCCCGATAATGGCAATAAAAATTCATCGCATAATGGTCGATACCGGGGCCTACTCGAGCATCCTCTACTATAGCACATGCAAGAAGACGGGGATCGACAGGAAGGACGTGCAACCCTGCCGAGAGTGGATCCAAGGGTTCAATGGGCAGATGACCACCCCCGTTGGCCAGGTGACACTGCCAATCAGGTTCGGGGAAAGGGGGCAACCCACGCGAACGATACTGGAAACTTTCAATAATGTGGACTGCCCAAGTGAGTACAATGCCATCTTAGGCAGGACTGCGGTTTACAAGCTGAGAGGCGCCGTCTCCATCTTCCACTTCTCCATTAAATTCCCGACCCCAGACGGGGAAGGGACCCATCTTGGAGACTAGAGAGAAGCGCAAGAATGCGTCTTGACAGTCCCGCGAACAGAAATAAACACGGCTGACTCCGTTCCTAATGCCGAAGCGGGAGTAGCCGAGCTCGCCGTCTCCCTAGAAAGTAAGTAGACCCTCTCCCACGCAGATGCCGAGGCAGCACACAACGGAGCAGGGAGCAACCGCATGCTGGGAAACCAGACAGGTTCGCCCACCCCGACCGTGTCAAATGTCAGCCTGATCGTCGGAGGGACCAAGATGAAAATCAAAGCAGAGGTGGCATATGACCACTTAAGCCCAAATGCCGAGATGGTTTATCCCGGCCCAGGGGACGACCGCATGCTGGAAACCCAGATAGGTCCGCTCCCCTTGGCTGGTGGCGATGCCGACCAAGCAGAAGAGTCCGGGGCTGACTTGGACCTAGACAGAGGAAGAAGAGCCGGCAAGGAGCCGGTCACAGAGGAGGACGAACTCGACCCCCGAACTCAATATGAAGAAAAAAGGGGTACCAAAAGGGCCGACCCCATGGACGAAGTCGAGATCATTTTCATTGACGAGGAGACTTGTCAAAAACAACTCCAGATCGGCAGTAAACTGCCGACGCCGTTGAAAGCCGAGCTGACCAGATTCCTTTGGGAAAACGTAGACGTCTTTGCGTGGACCCACGAAGACATGGTCGGAATTGACCCGAAAGTTGCCTGCCACAGGCTGCAGGTCGAACCCGGTCAGGCCGGTCGTCCAAAAGTCGAGGAAGCTGGGCCCAGACTGGCAACAGGCTCTCGAAGAAGAAGTGATCAAACTAAAAGACAACGAATATATTCGAGAAGTCCGGTATCCGACCTAGGTGGCCAACCCGGTGCTTGTAAAGAAGACCAGTGGGGCGTGGCGCCTTTGCATCGATTTCTCCGACCTCAACAAGGCATGCCCCAAAGATAGCTACCCCCTGCCCACATCGATTACATGGTCGACACCACCTAGGGGCACAAGCTGATGAGCTTCATGGATGCGTACTCCGGCTACAATCAGATTCCAATGCACCCGGACGATGAGGAACATAGCTCGTTCTACTCGGTGCGCAGGCTCTACTCTTACACCATGATGTCGTTTGGGCTGAAGAATGCTGGGGCAACCTATCAACGTCTAGTCAATAATATGTTTTCTAGTTTAATAGGTGTTAGCATGGAAGTGTACGTAGATGATATGTTAGTAAAATCCGTGTACGCATCCGACTATGTAAACGATCTCAATAAAATGTTTTCCATTTTGCGTGATTATTCCATGAACTTAAACCCCAAGAAATGTACTTTTGGTGTCGGCTCGGGAAATTTTTTGGGCTACATTGTCAGCCAGCGTGACATCGATGTCAACCCCGAGAAGATCAAATCCGTTCAAGACCTCCGACCGCCGACCTCAATCAAAGGAGTCCAGAGTCTGACCGGCAAGCTTGCCGCACTCAGTCAATTCATCTCGAAGTCGACAGACCGGTGTAAACCGTTCTTCGACGCAATCAAGAAGAATCAAAAGTTCGAATGGACCTCAGAGTGCCAACGAGCGTTGGAGGCTATCAAAGAAACCTTGTGTCAGGCTCCAACCATGCAGAAGCCCCGAACTGGAGAGATGCTCTTCCTTTATCTGGGAGTTTCCGACGTGGCGGTCAGCGCCGCCCTCATCTGAGAGGACGAATCCTCTCAACATCCAATCTACTACATAAGTAAGGCCCTCTACGATGCCGAGCTGCGGTACCCGCCAATGGAAAAACTCGCATTCGCCTTAGTGACCGCAGCACGGAAACTGAGGCCATACTTCCTTAAATATTCAATAACCGTCCTCACCGCCTACCCATTAAGACAAATTCTTCACCGACCGGACACATCAGGCTTGATGGTGAAGTGGGCAGTGGAGCTGGGACAGTACGACATCCATTACCGAACCCGAACAGCAATAAAGGGGCAGGTATTATCGGACTTCATAGTCGAGTTCACGCGGAGACTTGGAGAAACAACAAACAAGCAGCCATGGGTGATGTACATGGATGGATCCTCTACTGCCGGACGAGCAGGCGAAGGAGTCGTCCTTGTAGATCCCCACAAGAAGCTCTTTTATAATTCGATACAATATCTCTTCTCGGCGAGGAACAACGAAGCCAAATATGAATCATTGCTATCTGGGCTCGCCCTGGCAGAAGCCATGAGCCTAACCGAATTCACCATATATTCAGACTCCATGCTGATATTCAAACAAATATCCGGGGAGTTTGAAGTGAAGGAACCAAGGCTGGTCCCGTATCTAGGGCTGGTGAAGAAGAAGTTGACCAAATTCTGGACACAAGTAGAGCACATTCCCCGGACAGAAACGTGCAGGCCGACGCCCTGGCCCGCCTCACCTCAATTGCCGGGGTGGAAAGCGTCGAATATGTCCAGGTCAGCTACAAGGAACAACCGTATGTGCTCGACACCTCTGTGCTAAGTGCCGGGCAGGGTGCAGAAGACCAAAACCTGGGCTGGATGGTCCTGATCCGGTTGTATCTCGAGACCGGTGCGTTCCCGTCTGACCCAAAAGAGGCCAGACAGCTTCGTACTCGGGCAACTCGGTTTACGATCGTGGTCGGCGAACTGTTCAAACGGGGGTACTCGGCACCTTTACTCAAATGCGTAGATGAAAAAAGCGCCGAATACATACTTAAAGAAATGCACGAAGGTGTATGTGGGAACCACTCAGGAGGCTACGCCCTCGCACGTAAGGTCCTCAGACAAGACTACTACTGGCCAAGCCTGAAGAAAGATGCCCTGGACTTAGCCCGGAAATGCGCAAAATGTCAAACCTTTGCACCCAACATCATCCAACCGTCGCAGCCCCTGAAATCGATTCTCAGCCCATGGCCGTTCGCTAGGTGGGGTGTCGACCTAATCGGCCCTCTACCCACCGGAAAAGGCGGGGTGAAATATGCAGTGGTCGCTGTGGACTATTTTACGAAGTGGGCGGAAGCCGAACCGCGCGCCACCATCACTGAACAGAAAATGATCGACTTCTTATGGAAATCCATCATATGCCGATTCGGAGTGCCGAACTCAATTATCACCGACAACGACAAACAATTTGAAGGGAAGAGGATGGAAACATTTTGCAAAGAATACAATATCAAACACTTCTTCTCAACACCCTACCATACCCAGTCAAATGGCCAGGTCGAGGCCGTAAACATGATAATCAAGCAAGGGCTCAAGGTCCGGCCTGAAGCCGCGAAAGGGGCCTGGCCGGAAAACTCCTGGGCGTGCTTTGGGCCTATCGCACCACAACCAGGTCGTCAACCGGTGAAATGTCGTTCTCCTTAGCATATGGGTCCGAGGCGATGATACCTATCGAGCTCGGCGCCCCAACATTTCGGGTAACTAATTTCGAGAAAGAATTCAATTCTGAGTCGCTAAGAGCCAACCTGGATCTAATCGACGAACATCGGACACAGACCGAGCTAAAAAACGCGGCATACAAGAGGCGGAGCGAGAGATACATCAACTCCCAAGTCACACCGCGCTCGTACCAGGTCGGCAATTTGGTACTCAAAAGGGTGACGGGGCCCGACCCCGGACCCCTCAAGCCAAAATGGGAAGGGCCATACAAAATCAGTGAGGTTCTCCCTCATGTGGCCTGCCGTCTCGAACACCTCGATGGCACTTCCCACCAATACCCATGGATCACGACTTTCCTCAAAAAGTGCTACCAATAGGTCTAGGGTGATCCCTTGTTATTATTCTATTGTCTTTTGTAAAGAAAATATAATTTCTTTTTATCTTCGATAGATAGGAAACTTAAGCATAGATCGAGTCGAAGCGGCGTAATTAAACGTAAGGAACGAAGTGTTGGCTGGGATCAGTACGATGGCCCGGTCGGCACTAGCCGGGCTCAACTAGGAAGCCCGGTCAGGCCAATAATACCATCGAGTCCGAACGCGAGACCGGTTGGTAAGCTGCCACGTAATTATGTGTTGGTCGAGTCAGTATGATGGCCTGGCCGGCACAAACCTGGCTCAGCAAAGTAGCCCGGTCAGGCCACAGTGCCAAAATGTAAGAAATGAAAGAACGAGCTCATGCGCGTAGCTCGACCAGACCAAACCACAATCCGACTCAACAAGTAGATCGAACAAGTAACGTGCCCCCGTAATTAATATGCGCCGAGCCCAATCTCGAGGCTTGGCCAAGTATTAAGCAAGTACCGAGCTCAATCATGAGCTCAACCCCGTAATTATTATTCGTCGAGCCCAATCTCGAGGCTCGACCAAGTAATAACCAAGTACCAAGCTCAACCATGATCTCGGCCCCGTAATTAGCATGCGTCGAGCCCAATCTCGAGGCTCGGCCCAAGTACTAAGGAAGTACCGAGCTCAACCATGAGCTCGGCTCCATAATTAACATGCGCCGAGCCCAATCTCGAGGCTCGACCCAAGTAATAAGCTAGTGCCGAGCTCAACCATTGAGCTCGGCCCCATAATTAATATGCGCCGAGCCCAATCTCGAGTAATTAACATGTGTAATAAACAAGAGTCGAGCTCGACCCCACATTCGATAAGTGCTAAAGAAACCCCGCACTTCGAACAAACTAAAGTTCGGCAAAGCAAAACAATAAGAAAAATGCAGGTTCAAAATAAAGAGAAAAGATTCGAAGACAAATCGTTTGATAATAGACAAAGCGTGTAAGACCACATCCAGTTAGCGCTACGGCACGCAGGCCGGCCAAAAAACAATAAAATCATGTTAGATGGAGCGCTCTCTAGGCATCTCGGCCTCCTTGACCCTGGAGGTGCTAGCCTCATCCACCTCGGCACCCTCCTTCGACTTTGCCGCCTATTCGGCTGCTTCCATCTCTCCGATGACGGTCAGCACGGCACCTCTGCAGGGCTGGAACTCTGGGTCTGGGTCGGGTGCCGGCATGAATGGTTCATATGCCGGCAACAGTTCCCCGGGCGCAAGACGCCACGACTCGGGGGACGGAATGGCGCCAAGTCCCTGGAAATCAATGATGACGTCACTAGCCCAACCCCGGAGTCGGCGAACCACAGTGGCTTCATCTTCGTCCACTTCGCAAATCAGCCCCTCGTACTCAGCGCCGAGCCGCGCCGCCTTCTCGCAAAGGATGGTCCTGAAATATTCCAAGGAGAGCACCCCGGCGTCGAGCCGCTGGAACAACCAGTGAAGGTTGAACACGGCCAACATGTCCATGCACTCCCTCATCTTCTTAAAGTACTGGACCTGTACTTCGCGGAAAGTTTGGGGAGGAGGCAAGGCGATGGGTTCACCATCGATCTGTTTGGCGGCCTCTTTGAGGAGAGTGACCTGGGCGGACATCCGACTCCCATACTCCACCAGCTCGGCTCTTTGCTCCTCGTGCTTCTTCTCGAGCGCGGCTACTTCAGTAGCATGAAACTCGGCGAGAGGAGCGAGATTTGCCTTATGCTTCTCCTCGAGCGAGGTAATCTCCTCAGCCCGACGCTTCTTCTTCTCGTCCAGCTCGGTTGCGTGACGAGCCTCGGACTCGGCCAAATTTTCAGCCCACGCCACTCTCTCACAGGCCAGGTACTCCACGGCCTTGGCAGTCGCCCCCTGCTGAAGGACGATCTCGGTCTCGAGACTTCCAATGCAGCGAACTTCGTCCTTCAGCTTGCTAACCTTCCCCTTGTAAGTGCCCAGATACTCCTCGACCTTGTCGCGGGCGGCCATTTCTTTGTACATAGCCTCGTGGGCATGCATGAGCTCGACCATGGCATGACCCATCGTCGCCACGGAGTGCTGAATTAGCTGGGGAGGGGTGAGCATCCCGGAAGCTGCCTCGGCAATGGGGGTCCAGGACGACATCACGGCTTTAGCAGCCAACATCGCCTGCGGCGGATGCTGGAACTTGTTCGGAAGGTTGAACAGAACCTCCACGCTCGCATCGAGAAACCACTGATCCAGAAAGCGGGGCAGACTCTTCGAAAGTGAAAGCTACCTCTCCGGATTCACGGGGACATAGGTGGAAGTCCCGACCCGATGCACGGGCGCCGAGCTCTCGGTGATTAGACTTGCATCCGACTCTTCAGCCCGGGTCCTTTTATGAGGGGGAAAGGACGGTCTCTTGCGCTCTCTCGAGTCAGTGCTGGTCTCCGTTGGGCCCACCTCACGAGCCTGGCTTTTCTTCTTCTGCCTGTCGGCCTTACGATTGGCCATGTCATCCCTGCTGCGGGTTGGCATAGGGGCGCGACCGCCAGTTCGGCCCAGCAGGCCCGGCGCGACCACTAGTTCGGCCCCCAGTAGTCCAAGTGCGGCCACCAGTTCGACCACCTGCCTCGCTGCTAGCAACAGGATCGGGCGTGACGACCTCGAGAGGGACCGATACCGCAGCGGAAGGAGCCGAAGGAGTCACACCGGAGCCCCCCGAAGAGGTGGAGCCTGGCGCCTTCTTCTTCACCAAAAAGGACATTCGGCTCGCCATCTTCATTCTTTCTTTTAACGGGTTAGGATTGTCGCGGGCAACATTGTTGGCGTCCTTCGTTGAACGGAGTCCACACACTCGATGCAAGGGATAGTAAACTGCCGAGTTAAAAAATCAATAAACACTGAGACCAAGTAAAATCAAAGCGTGACTAGAAAGAAAGCTAAAATACCTGGGGTGAAATAACCTTTGTTAACCTCCGAACACAGGCTGTAGGTGATCAAACTCTCCTCGGAAATCAGGTCGCGATAAAAACGCTCTTCTTTGTCAAGTCCGAGCAAGATTCTAATCTTCTCCGCTAAGTCGTCACTTGGGTCAACACAAGGATTCTAGTCTGAAAGGGGAACACCGACCTGTTAGCACAGGAAGAAAACGCGCGATTAGAAAAAATGAAAAATAAATGCGCTTACATGGGCCAAATATGAAGCTAGTGAACGGGGGTTGTGCTGCCTCTGACGCCTGCCATGAGTCCGAGACCCAGAACCACTCTGGCATATACCCATGCAGTGACTCTGGGATCTTGTCGACCAGGGACTTATCGACTCCGTGGCTACCAAATTGTAATAATTTCTGGTCTCCCTGGACCTTCTGAAAGCGAAGAGAGCCCTCACGTCGTCAATTGTGGGATCCGCCCAACCTTGTTTTCGGAACAAGACTATCAACCCCATCAGACGTGCAAAAACTGTCGGTACCAGCTGACTAATCCCAATGCCGAGACCATCGAGAATGTCACTTAGAACGCCGGGCAAGGGAAATCGGAGGCCGAGCTTGACATTATATTTATAAACCCCGATGCACCCCGGTGGAGGGAAATGAATGTGCTCGCCGGCGTAAGGCGCAAATATATGAATGTCGGGGCCGAAACTGAACTTCCCCCTCAGCTGAGCCAGATCGACGTCCCCGAGAATGGAGGCCGTATTCCGAGCTTTTAGAGTTGATGAAGTGGCCCAAGCACGGGGAGAACGGCGCCAGCTCCCAGGCGGGCGCAAGTGGCGGCTTCAACAGCCGCGTCGGTCTGAGTATCCTCGCGGCCATGGGTACCCGTTCTCGACCTCGGGTATCCCCTTGCAAGGTCTCATCCACCAAATCCGGGTCGGCATCAAAGCCGTCGAGGGAAGACCCGGCGTGAGTGTCTGCCTTCTCCCCCTCGTCAGAGCCGAGGTCAACGATATCGATAGTGGGGAACTCCGGAGATTCCCCACCACTCAGACCCGCCGTCGCTACTGCCGCCGTCGCAGAAGTCATCTGGATAGCGGAAATCGGCGTGACTCGGAGGGGATGTGCCGTCTCCGCTGCCGGAGGAGAATAAACCACCAACTCTCCAGTCTCTTCTACCGCCGTACGCCTCTCCTCGCCGGCGCGATCTGCCGTAAAATCCGAAGAACTCGACATACCTAAAGCGAAGAAAGGAGAAAAAAACAAAAGAATTACCGAGAAGGAAGCTTGGAGTACCGGATTGCAGAAAGCTCTGAAAAGTTCCCAAGATTCTCCTAAGCGAGGTTGCTCTAAAAATCGCTCGAAATCGCAGAAAGGGTAAAAGCTTCCCAAAGAAGACGATAGCCTATATATATATAATGGTTCGACCAGTCACAATACGATTTGGCGTCTTTTGAATTTCAAAATTAAATGAAAAGTAACTGTTCGAATCGAACGTCACGATTGAAGCCATCCGACGGTTCATGAATGGGCCGTGGATATCACGCAGCCGGGTAACCGCCCTCCACACTAAAACGACGTGACGCGTCATGTGGACAAATCAGGCTGCGACACGTGTAAAGGCCTCTGAAACGGCATGACTTTTTAGGGCCGACAAGAATTACAACGGCCATATCGCATTAATGGATGCGTCGCTTCAGCTCGCGTCATCAATATACCAGAAGTAAAGTAAATTCGACTCCAATGGAAGCGGAAAAGCTGAGGTGAAACCTGGCAAACTCAGGGCCGCGCACCATTATGGCGACCTCAGACGAGATGTCGGGAGACCTCCCCTCCCAGCTTAGGGGCCTGTATGTTGATATCCGAGTTGGCCAGGGATGAACCAGGAAGACATCGCCAACCAAGACCCGGGTTCCAGTCCAACATCAAAGTGCCGAGCAGAGTTGCAGAATTAAGTAACCAGGACCTCCACGGGAACATTTTTCGAGACCGGCACCCGGCTCAATAAATGCACGAGCCGACCTCGCTAGGTGTTGGGATGAAAGATGAATACTGGGCGTCCCATAAGCATATTCAAGAGAAGTGCCGACCTGAAGGTCCGGAGCGGCCATCTCAAAGGCATGGACGAGGTTCGGTGAACATTAAAGTTTTCTCACTTGGAAGGTCATCATTGGACGATGGGACGGAATGTCATAGTCTACTACCCTACATCAAATCCTAGTCGGAAAACCTGCCAGCATTAAATGCTCCCCCATGCCTGCATTAAATGCCTGACAGGCAATGATTGAAGAAACCTCAAATCGCATTAAATAAGCTGTCAGAGAGGCGTCGAACTGTTCTGCAGAACTACTGTACGACAAGACTGGTGAACAATACCACATTTAAGGATACTATAAATAGCAACTCACTTCATTTATTTTGGGTTGTTGAATCTCAACTAACTCTGCCTTCTCTCTACTTTTTCTCTCTACAATTGTAACAAAACCTTGTAAGGATTGTAAGTATATCGTAAGTGCCGACCTCGTACGAGAGGCCGACCTCTCGATCACTTAATAAAAAAGTAATTAGCCTATATCTTTCCTTTGTTTTCAGTCCCGCACTTTCGTTATTCATTATTTTAACCGTTGACCGAAAACGCTCGTCACTATACATCTATTTACATATGCGATTATTTATTATTCGATTTTATGATAATCGAGTGGCAAGGAATTTAGAAATTTAAATTATCAATTAAATATTACATCCTAATTTCTTTGCAATTAGTTTTTTTGAGTAAAAAAGGAGAAGACATAAAGTTTATGCCTGATTTTATAATATGATCCATTTTTAATATTTAATTATATAAAATAAGATATGATATATAATCTAAAGTAAATTATGTTTTGATCTAAAAACTCATATATTTATCAATGCCTATAAATTAGATACATAATAACAGAGTTCATTTAAGGCCAACCGATTTTTTGGGAAGTGAATTAAAACATAAAATAAAAAATAGTTGAAAATAGTATGTAATTAATGTGTTGACTTTTCATTCTTACTATTTATGGTAAATAGTAAATCTTTTTATATAGATATAGATGAAGTATTGATTAATGTGACTATCTTAAGCTTATATAAGAAGACTTGTCTTCTTTTGATGCAACACACGAGAAGAAAGAAAGAAGAAAAGAAAATACAATATTCCCCAATTTTTTTTTTAAGTGTTTTGGTCCAGACATAGTTCCAGTTCGCCAAATTTGTTTCAATTTTTCCGTTATATCCTGGGAAACAGACGCTCATATGGGGCGAATCTGTTTTAAGGACACTGTGTTCTCACAGGCATAGGTACTATGTATTATAGCCATCATATTTTTTATTTTCCCGATAAAGTTCCCTTCAATCTTAAAATAGATTTCGATTAAAGATGGCTACTGAACAAAATACTATTGGAGTTGCTAATACCGGTTGTGCTACTACAATTTCTATTTCTCGTTCTGTTAATGTTCTGGTAAAACATGCTGATAAACGGGAAAAATTTAGTGGCTTGAATTTCAAGCGTTGGCAACAAAGGATGTTGTTTTATCTTACTACGTTGAACCTTGCGAGGTTTTTGATGGAAAATCCATCAAAGTTGGGGGAAAATCTGGATATTCAAGCAGTTAGTGCGCTTGAAGTATGAAATCACTCAGATTTCTTATGTAGAAATTATGTGATGAACTGCTTGGTTGATACACTATACAATGTTTACAGTTCTGTCAAAATAGCGAAGGAGCTGTGGGAGTCTTTGGATAAAAAATACAAAATCGAAGATGCTGGTGTTAGTGTTATATACTGAAAGCTTGGCTTTGGATGATATTACACTTTTACCCTTTATGAATGAGAAACATGTTAGATTAAACAAGTTCTACGTTCCGTTGTTTTCCATTAGATAGTGTGGGTCGTCATCGGGCGAACCGAAGATCATACTATCAGTTACTCGAGAAACAAGAATTAATGGTTCACAACCAAGATGGACATGAACACCCCATCGTGAACGGTTTGTAGTGCCAACCGTACAATTTGTCTTGACTTATTAGTTGCACTAGTACATTTATGTATTGAACATGATCTTAGAGAGGAGCAGTTCATTTTATACTGATCGTCGTAAACGGACTAGGCCTCAGTTAATTACTGCATACTCTTAACCCGTAAGATATTAAACAGGCATATATGTGTAGTACTTATTACTTTGATTCACATAGGAAAGGCTTGGTGAACTGGGCCAATAGACACGCTGTCTTGGGTAATATTGCTGCATGTAGGATGTGCTGTTAGGATATTTACGGTCACCATGTGCGTTAGTTTGATTATGTCCCCAGAGTGAGTTCATGAATGATTATTATGCTAAATCCTGCAGGTGGATTAAATTCCGGCATAGTAATAATGTGATGAACGAGCGCTAGCTTCGGTGAAATAACAAATAAATTAATTAATTCTTGATTGTCAGTAATCTAATTAATTAATAGACATTATATCTTAGACATAGGGAGATAAAGCGAGTAATTATTATTGGAGTCTCAATTGTAAATTGGGCTAGGAAAAGGGAGTGCAATAATATTATGTTGGTGGATCATTTAACATTATTTAATTAATTAAAATAAGTGGACTGACCCACAAGTATTTTAATTAATTAAGGAGCTCTTCTCATAATCTCCTAAGGGTCCTACTGTAGCTCTATATATACATCACTAAGCTCATGGGAAGAAAAGAAAACCCTCATAATCTCTCATCTACATGCACGCCATCTCTCTATCTATCTCTCTCTCTCTCCCTCTCTCTCTCTCTCTCTCAGTTTCCATTCGAGCTTTGTCTTCTTCTTCTTGTTGCTCCACTGGTACAATTTGAAGAAGGGTGGTACAATTTGAAGAAGGGTGTATTGAGATATACAGAAGAAGATTTGTAGGTAAACCAAGACGAAATATATTTTATCGTATAGAACTAACCGAAAGGTCCAATCAAGGCGTACAGCATACCCAGAGGACCATCTCGACGAGAGCTTTACAACACTTCCGAGAATGCCGCCATCCAACGCTGTACGTGCCCTCACGTGCCACCGGAAGGTCCCAGACTGCAAGCTTGTTTTCATCCATTTTGCACCGGTTTGATCCGGTTTTCGGTCCGATCTTGTTCGTGCAACCCTAAGACGTGATTTCCAGTCCACTTTTCATTGGTGTGCTGTGTACGGCCATCCAGAAGATCAGCCAGATCGCTATAAATTTTAAGCCGTAAGTTCTCTACGTAAACCCTTAGATCCGCTGCGCATAGATTTACGTTTGCTATTGAATTCGTGATTTGTGCATAACGAGATCCTCATAGATCCCAACAACTGGGGCCAAGAAATTTCTTGTAGGCCGGTTTCTGGACTACAAGATGGTTGACTCGAAGACTGATTAGTCAAGTGTAAGTGCTTAAAATAATCTTGCATGATATCCATTCCGAGGGAATGGTTGTGAATGAAACTTTCCAGGTGGCTGCCATAATTGCAAAGCTTCCACCGAGCTGGAAAGATTTTAAAAAATTCTTTATTACATAAGAAAAATGAGATGACTGTTGAAGAGCTCATTGTTAGACTTCGAATTGAAGAAGACAACAAGGGCTACGACAACAAATTGATTAATCCTTCTTTGGCCAAGGCCAATGTTGTTGAGCATGGTGAAAGCTCACGAAAAATTAATAAGAAAAAATATGGCAGTACTGGCAAGGCAGTATTGGGGCCAAACAAACAAATTTTCAAAAAAACATTTTCTGAAAATTGTTATAATTGTAATAAACATGGCTATAAGGCATTTGATTGCAGGTTACCAAATAAAATTCAATATCCCACATGGTGGAAAACCTGGCAAAAAATGTTGATGAGATGCACCTCGTTGCAGTTATATCCGAGGTGAATCTGGTGGGTTCAAATCCACATGAATTGTGGATTGACACGGGTGCTACCCATCATGTTTGCTCAAACAAGGAATTGTTTAATGTCCTTGACGAGGTTGTGGATGGAGAAAAGCTCTTCATGGGAAATTCTGCCATATCTAACATCAAAGGAGTGGGAAAAGTGGTACTGAAGATGACATCTGCAAAAGATTTGACTCTTAATAATGTCCTTTATGTACCAGAAATTCGCAAGAACCCATTGTCTGGTTCTTTGTTGATCAAACATGGTTTTCGTGTAGTGTTGATTAAAAATGGAGCATTTGTAGGGAATGGTTATGAATTTAATGGGCTTTTTAAACTCAATGTGATGAAATTTATTAAAAATGTTAATCCTTCTGTTTATATGCTTGAGTCTTTCATTGTGTGGCATGGTAGACTGGGACATGTCAATTATAATACCCTGCGCAGGTTAATAAAATTGAAAATCATACCTATGTTCCATACTGATTCAAAACAAAAGTGTGAAACTTGTGTTGAACCGAAATTGACACTATTATCGTTTCAATATATTGAAAGAAATAGTGAACCACTTGATTTAATTCATACTGATGTATGTGATTTAAAAGTTGTCACGACACGTGATGGAAATAAATATTTCATTACTTTTGTAGATGATAACACTAAATTTTGTTATGTGTATCTTGTTGACGAGCGTTTTCGGTTAACGGTTAAAGTAACAAAAGTCGGAAGTAGAAAACCGGAAGCAAAGAGAAGATACGGCTTAATTACGGTTTTATTAGGCGATCACGATGTCGGTCTCTCGTACGAGGTCGACAATTGTGATATATTTACAATTCTTACAACGAGTTTCTTACAGTTTTAGAGAAAGAAAGTAGAGAGAAGGCAGAGTTAGTTGAGATTCAACAACCCAAAATTAATGAAATGAGCTGCTATTTATAGTGTCCTTAAATGTGGTACTGTTCAGGTACTGTTCATCGGTCTTGTCGTACAGTAGCCTTGCAGGACAGTTCGGTGTCTCTCTGATAACTATTTAATGCGATTTGAGGTTTCTTCAATCATTACTTGTCAGGCATTAAATGCCAGCATGGGGGACATTTAATGCTCGTAGGGTTTATTGACTATGCTTGCTGGTAGGGTGCTAGGCTATGATAACCTGTCTCCTCATCCAGTGATGGCCTTCCAAGTGGGATTATTTTAGTGTTCATCGAGTCCCACCCTTTCTCTCTGGTCGGCCACCCAGGATCTTCAGGTCGGCACTTTACTCGGACGTGTTCACAAGACGGCTAGTAGCCTACTTCCTGCCCGGCTCTCACTCAGGTCGGCTCCTGTCCGGACTGAGCTAGGTGCCGGTCTAGGGAAACGTTCCCACGACGGTTCTGCGTACTTCGAATCTTCAGTTCAGCTCGGTACCCTGGTATCAGACTGGGTCTTCAGCCCGGTTCCTGAGGGGTCCAGTTTCCGGTTCATTTTGGGCTAACTCGATTATCAACATACAGACCCCCGAGCTCGGAGAGGAGGTCTCTCAACATCTTGTCCGAGGTCGCTACTCCAGTGCTCAGTCCCGAGTTTGCTGGATTTCATCCCGGCGTCTCCGATTTCCTTTAGCCACACTTTCCATACTCCTGGCACATTGATGACGCGAGCTGAAACGACGCATCCATCAATGCGATATGGCCGTTGCCATTCCTGTCGACCCTGAAAAGTCGTGCCATTTCAGAGACCTTTACACGTGTCCCCGTCAGATTGGCCCGCGTGGCGCATCGCGTCGCTTCAGTGGGAAGGGCGGTTACTTAGCTGCGTGATATTCACGCGCCCACTCGTGAACCATCAGATAGCTTCGATCGTGGCCGTTCGATTTTATCAGTTAATTAATAAATTTTCGAATTTCAAATGGCGCCACGCGGCCTTCCCTAATTGGACCGAACATTATATATATGGGCATCGTCGTCTTCCTTGAGAGGTTTTTACTTTCTGCAATTTTTCAAGTGAACTCTCGAGCAAACGGCAAGGCAGCTTTCAAACTTCCTCAAGGTTCTCTGCAAATCGGCATTCAAGGCTTTAACTCGGTAATCCGCATGTTCTTTCATCACTTTCTTTTTAATATGTCGAGTTTTTCGAATTTCGCGGCGTCTTCCGACGAGGGCGAGAGACAACCGGCGGAGGAAACCGACGAGATTGTGGTATACTCTCCACCGGCGGCGGAGGCGACACAACCCCTCATAGTTACGCCGATCTCGACTGTTCGGGTGACCCGGTCATCGACGGTGGCGATTGACCCACTAGGGAAGGTGTTCCTGCAGATCCCGGTGGTCGATGTTGTTGACCTCGGCTCCAGCCAGTCCGACGGTGGAGATAAGGCTATCCCGGACGGTGGGCCTCCTGACAGTGATTCAGACGTTGACCCCGGCCTGGTCGAGGAGACCCTTCAGGGCGAGACCGGCGGACGGGAACGAGTCCCCATGAGACAGGGCGATGCTGAGACCGACGCCGCCTGTTGTTATGTGATTGTTAACAACGATTTAACATGTAGTTACATGGATAATTTTGAATGATTCGAACGTAAAACATGTAAGATTAAATCGACAATGGCCCCGGTCCGAGGTGAACCGAGGTGAAGAGCCGTGATGGGCTTTTACGCGTTGCTTAATAGTGTTTACAGTTCGGTGAATTTGGAGATAGTGAGATCCCTCTACAAATGTCATAGGCCCGCTATTTATAGTAATTTCGGTTTGATACATTGGGATATGTGCATGACTTTTTTGAATAAAGTTACTTTTTGTTGGCGGTTTGAGGCAGGGGGTCCCACATAAATGATGACGGATCTCGTGGAGCTGGAGGGTCACACGTAGGCGCCTTGTCACCTACTTAAGGAGGTGACGACCTCGGTTCATGTTGACCTCGGTGGATGTTGACCACTTCGGTCTTTGATGGTTCGGTCCGGTCTGTCGCCTGAACCGGGGTGGTGTATGTAACAGCGTCGGTTCAATGATCATCTTCCTTCTAATGCGTTGTCTAGAATCCCTTAATGCATGTTTACCGATCCGGATGCTAACAGAGAGGCCCCCAACATCGAGGGGCACACGAAGTGGTGGTCGTTGATGTTGCTACGCCAGATATGTAGAGACCTTGGATCGGTAAGAAGTCGGCGGTAGGATGTGGTCTATGGTGGTCGGTGGGTCATCTTCGGTTTATCTACCGATGTAACCGAAGTGAATCATCTGTCCGAAGTGTAGACTGTATACCGAGGTGAAGACACTTGGAGAATTTTGGATAATCTTCAAGCAGTTAACGACAGAAGTGGTGAACTGTCGTAACGGTCAACGAGTAAATGTTTAGGCCGAACGGTCGCGCCGTAATGGTCTTAAATGAGGTAACTGTCGACTTTAATAGGTGGCCACGTGTAACAGTAGGTGTCTCATCAGATGAAGGGGCGGCGTCGGTCAGGATTAGGGGTCGCGTCGGTTCGACGCGCCCCCAATGGCGATACCCAACGGTCACAAATTGACACTTATAAATAGGGTTTGGCGATATTTGATCGGGTTTTCTTCACCTGTGCTTTTATTTTTCGAGCTTTCATATCACTTGTTGTTTGAGTTCATCTGACATTCTGAAGAATCTTCTTTGCTTGCTGTGTGAGAGATTTTCGGTAAGCTTTTCCTTCAATTTCTTGTGTTATTTTTCTTGTATTTCGTTCAATCGTACGATGGCGCCGAAAGGAAAGGGAAAGGCGGTGGCAAGTTCATCAAGCACGAAGTCGGTTTCGTTGGAGGTTTATCACGATTCGGAATTGGTCGAGTTGGCCTTCGAATACCATCGGTGGGACCCGTCGTTGGTAAGACATCTGAATATTCAGTTGAACGATGAGGATGGTGACTTGGTAGTTGAGCATAATGTAACCGACCTCGCGGTGCCTCATTGGAGAAGACCGGTGAGGAGGTGGCCTGATCCGGCGATTGATTTCATTGGCGAGCCAAGTATCCTTACCGACGCTGACGTCGTCATGTTGAGAGAACAAATCCGGATTCCCCCCTCAGTGAAAATCTTTGCTCCTTATCCCGGGGAGAGAATAACAAGTCCCCCTCCGGGTTGCGTGGGCGTTTTTGCGGAGAGTCTGAGGTCGGGATTAAGGTTCCCGTTGCCAAATTTGATCACGGAATACCTCCGGAGTTGGGAGTTACCGTTGTGCCAAATCACGCCGAATAGCTGGAAGAAGATAATCGGGCTAATGGTGTTGCTGCACGAGAGGGGTGAGGGACTTCCGTCGTGCGATGAGATGAGGAGTATTTTTGCCTTTAAACAAAGTCCGAAGAGGAGGGTGGCCGAATCGTCTTGTTGCTTTTTCGCTGGGGCGAAGCCGCAACATGGTGTTAAAGTTGGGGAAATTGTAACTGAGATTCCGGAGAGTCTCCACGGTTTTCAGGAGGAATGGGTGTGGATAGGCGGAGAATGGCAGTCGGTGGACTTCTTTCATGAGCGCCGAATTGATGGGATGACAATTCCCATGTTAATTCATTCCGGAGCCAGTGAGTTTACTTTCTGTTTTTGTCAATTCGGATATACCTGTCTGATTCTCGTATTGTTCTGTGTACTAACAGGTCGGAACTTTTACTCTGTTGTAGAAAAAGAGACAAAGCAAAAAGAACCGAAGTTAAGCCCGGAATTCGGTGGGAAGTTGATCACTTTGGCTGGTTTGGATAAAACAGAGAGGGATTATCGCAAGCTTGTGGTTGACTCGAAACTTGAAGCGGCTGGTTTGTCTTTAGGAGTCACGACATCGAAATTTGACCCCGGTAAGAAAAGTTTAGCCAGTAAAAATGTCGAATTTGCTCATATATATGGGGCAGCTGTTTGTAACCTGTCTCTTGTTGATATGCAGTATATTATCCTCTCCTCGGTTTCTTGGGCTACAACTCTGTCAAGGAAGTCAAAGAGTTCAGACGTAAATTTCCGAACAAAGACCTTCAATCTAAAGTCGGTAAGAGCCGTGATTTGAGACTGAACGACGCTATGAGGAGGGATCTTGTTCGCGCATTGGTGAAGAAGACAGCTGGTCAGAAAAATGCTGGGAAAAAGTCGACCGAGGTGGGGTCGAGTGCCACTTCGGCTGCCGTGCCGGAAAGTCCGAAGTTTGTGTCCGAGGTGGCGACTACCGAAGTGTTGTCGGTAGTAGAAGCTGTGGCGATCAATCAGGCTGACCCGGAGCCAATTATAGCTGGGACCGAAATGGTTACTACTGAGGATGCCCACACCGAGGTGCCACCAGCTTCCCCGAAGTCGCTTGAGTTGGAGCAACCAGAGAAGAGAAAGAAGAGGAAACTGGTAAAGATGGCGGACGTCGGTGCTACGTCCGGAGTGGAGAAAAGGTCCAAGAAGAAGCACGACTCTGGTCGTAAAGCGACTGAGAAAGGTACTGATGACTCTCCCTTGTTTGAGAAGTCCTTTTTAACAATCGATGAAGAACGGGCTGCGAAAGTTAAAGTGCCCGAGGGTGTGGTGGAAGATTGGTTTTCCACTTTCTTGTCGGTGAAGTCTCCCCATATGTCATCGAGAATTGAAATGCCGGAAAACGCGAAAGATGCTGCTCGGGTCCCGTTGATGGTTTGGGACCCCAAGTCCGAGGTGGGAGTCTCTTCCCTGTCCAGTGTTGACAAGCTGAATTATGCCAAGGCGTGTGTTGGCCGAGCCTTAGTTAGTTTAGTGGCGGCCGAGGATGACCATCGCCGAGTTGCGTCGCAGCTGGAAGGGAAGAAGGATATCATTGCGGTGCGTGACGCAGCGATCGTCTAATTGAAGGAGGAGTCCACAAAGATGGAGGCCGATTTGAAGGGCCAGATTGCTGAGAAGGCTGCCGAGTTGGAGAAAGCAAAGGTGGAGACGTCGGCGCTGTCCGAGGAGAAGAAGACTTTTGAGGCCGAAGTGGCCGATCTCAGAGCACGTCTTGCCGTGGTGGAACAGCATTTCAAGATTTCTGAGGCTAAGCTGGTGGAAACTGAGAGGGCCTTATCAGAGGAGAAAGCCAATCATGAAGCAGCTCGGAAAGAGTGCGCTGAGACTCGCGAACTTGTGGGTTGGCAGCACGACGCTCATCAGGCCGATATAGCCAAGCTTGAGAAGGAGAAATCTACTTATGGAGAGTTCATGTATGAGAATGGATTTCAGGCCGGGAAAGATTCGGTTATCGTGGAACCGAAGTCCGGGGATAATGCCGAGGTGGATGCTGATGAGGCCGGTGAAGAGGATGAAGCCGGTGGTCCCGACCTCGAGATTGAGATGAACACATGTCTGAACTTGAGATGGATCATCGAACGCTACGATGCCGGCTACTATGATATCGACGACCTCCGTCTGTTCCTTTTCCATAATCTAGAGAAATATGGTTTTGACTCGGAGATCAAGGGGATGCATGTGGCAGCTGATGAAGACGAGCGAGAGTTTTGCGTGTGGATGCTCCGCCGCTCAGAAGAGATAAATGCCAACCCAGATTTGCCGCCGCTCTCTGAGGATAGGGCTGCTCTCCTCCGACGTGCTTATGTCAACATGATTTTGGAGGAGGAGAAGGAGAAAAGGAAGGAGCTGGCTGATGTGTACCTTTCAATTCTGGCCGAAGTGGAGGTTGAACAACACTTCGACGACATGACACCGGAGCAAATTCAGAGCCGAGTCAAAGCTTACATTGAAGAGAAGACGAGGTTGGCCGATAAGGATGTAGAAATTGTCAAAGTGGTCACGCCGGTTGAAGACGATGGGGAGAAGCCGACCGAACCTCGTGATGATCTTATTCCGGTGCCAGATGGGGCCATTGAAGCTGCTGCTAAGGCGAAGGAGTCGCAGGTTTTGGAGCGATTATCTTCTGGTGGTATCGAGGTCGGAGAAAGCAGTGGCACCGGAGAGAATGTGGAGAAACCAACCGAGGTGGTCCAGCATTGATGTTTTTGTGTTTTGTCTTTATCCTTTTCTTTACTTATTAAGTTTGCATAAGGTAATCAGGGTGCCGGCATGTCGGCATCTTTAGTAGGAAATATTTGAAAGTTGATGGTGTGTAATCGGGGATGTTGGATAGCCGACTCCCTTAGTAGGAAATGTTATATAAGGGATTTCCCAGACTTCTTTCCGAAATAATATTATATATGAAGTGTTTAAATATGTTTGATTTTGTTTGTATGTTTTGCTGTACAAATTTCAGCAATTTTCGACC
>CACSLK010000984.1:11645964-11667414 GCA_902706635.1 Striga hermonthica
GAGCAGCTGCTGGTCGATCACTCGCGCGCGTGAGAGCGCGTGAAGCCTCCGATTTCTGATCGGTCAACGCCGTTGACTTCGCCGTGACGTCAGCTTTCTGGATTGGTCAAGTTTGTTCGATTCCGAGAAGATTTGATTTGCGGTCAACTGTCCGGGCCAGCCAGATCTACATAAATTTTAAGCAGTAAGTTTTCTACATCAAACCTTTAGATCCGCTGCGCATAGGTTTATGTTGAATGTTTGTCTGTGATTTGTGCATATCGAGATCCTCGTGGGTTCCAACACAAACCACCAAGGATGTTCAGAGCAGAAAAAGAACTTTAAGTTTGAAAAGGAAGTTGGATGTAAGTATTTGGATGCTTTCTTG
The DNA here is from genome assembly GCA_902706635.1 of Striga hermonthica. Lineage (NCBI taxonomy): Eukaryota > Viridiplantae > Streptophyta > Magnoliopsida > Lamiales > Orobanchaceae > Striga > Striga hermonthica. Next base: position 11,646,332 of record CACSLK010000984.1, read on the forward strand.
GTTAAATTTGGTTTGCACATATTGAAGTTGTACTTAAAATATTTGTTATTGTAATTACTGTTAACCAGGTGAGAAAGATGCCACAATCTCAAGGTCAAACATCCAATTCTGCTCATGAGGTTGACAAACCCATATGGAGACCACCTGGGAGGTCACTCACAGATGCTAGAAGCTTCTCAAGAATGTTTGGTGGAGGATTCATGATAAGTGGAGGAGGGATTGTACACAGGCCAGACCCATCAATTGTTAGAAGTGAAGGAACTGAAAGAAGAAGTGAAGGAACTGTCACAAGAAGTGCAGGAATTGTCAGAAGTGAAGAAGAAACCCCAGTTTGTAGACGACAATAGACTTGGTTGTTGGATTGGTGTTCTTAATTTGTGGCTCTGAAGTAGATAGATCATGCTTTGTAGGTTTGGTGTTTGTAAGCATGATTTGTTTTGTGTTGTTGGTTTGAACATGTTTTGTTGACTTGGTCGTTGTGAACATGTTTTGCTAGGATACTATGGTTGTTTTTGGGATGTTGGGGATGCATGATCAAAACAATGTATGCTTTTTGGTTGGAAATTGAAGTGTTAGTATATTTTGGTTGGAAATTTAAGTGTTAGTTTATTTTGGTTGTTTATTAATCCCTAACAATGTGCAGAAAATAATAAAAAATGTGCAGATACACCATGACAAGAAAAACATCCATTGCATTAATAAACACCATGACATTACACAAAATGACCAACTACAACACCTATTACACTTCAACTACATCTATTTCATCTTGTTCCAGTCAAGCACACTCATTACACTCAAGCACATCCATTACACTTCAACCATTACACTTCAACTACATCTATTGCATCTTGTTTCAGTCAAGCACACCCATTACACTCAAGCACATCCATTACACTTCAAGAAGCATAGAACAATCAAACCAACAATTGCCAACAACATGAGCCTTTCCCATTTTTTCCTTCTTGCAATTTCTTCTTCCAATTTTTTGGTCCGTTTCAGAAGCCCAGGAATGAGTTGTTGTGCTCTATAACACATTGGAGGGTCAACCCAAACATGGTATGTACACCCAACCAACATCTGCAATTCGAAAAAAGGGAAACAAAATTAAAAAAAAAAATCTGGCGATTTCACAAACATAAATGTCGAAAGAATATGAGAAATTAAACTAGCAATTGAATTAAACTAGAAAATTGAAATCAAGAGAAGAAATTGAGTGCATTCACCCGGTATTTCTCACAGGCCGAGTACCTACGCCCCGCATTACCATCGGCCCATGACGTCTTTCGCGCAGTAGGCTTCCCACACCGGCAAAAGTCATCGATTAGCTCCTCGGAAATTTGCCGGAACATTATATTGTCCGGAGATGAGAAACCCTAGACGAAAGAGGGGAAAATTGGACGATTTTGGGGAAAATTGCTCCAGCAAATGACCGGCAGTGAGCTATTTATATTGTGTTCAAAACTGGATTCTAACTGGTGAAACCGGACTTAAAGGTGGTGTGGGGGGTATATTGACAAACCCGTGTAGTTTAGAGGGTGGTTTGCAAAAAAAATAAAGTTCATATGGTGATGCGCCATTTTCGCGAAAGTTCAGATGGGAAAAAGTTTTTTTCCCAAGTCAAAATTTGTACGTAAAGTCTATCTATCCAAAAAAAAAAGTTAGATTCAAAATTTCTTATCTAATTCCTTCTTTTTCTTATCTAATTCCTTCTTTTCCTTATCTGATTCCTTTTTATTATCTAATTGTATGAAAATCTGTTCTGATTTTGTTCAATCCTCTAATTGTATTTGTATTATATTCCATAAAATCGATTTAACAAAAAAAAATATCATAACATCCGATAAGTAAAAAAAACAAAGTACGTAAAATCTTTACTCAAATAAAAAGGATTATTTATTATCTAATTTATTATCTAATTGTATGGAAATCTGTTCTGATTTTATGGTACGTACTACAAATTGTGCACCCGTGTTCAGGAGCTACTTAACAGGCACGCTCTGTGGAAATGACTCATTTAGTGCTTCTGCCTCATGCATACGGTATGTATTTTTATTACACATACTAGAAAATTGTGCACCCCGTGCATCGCACGGGCTCTGTACTAATAAATAACCTTAAAATTGTGCACCCCGTGCATCACCCGTGTTCACATTTTGGCCTATTACAGGTCACGTACTATATATATCCCGTATATTTTTTTCATTCATTTATATAATTATAAGAATGGATAAATGACCTTAAAATTGTGCACCCCGTGCATCACACGGGCTCTGTACTAGTTTAAGCTAGTGCCCTTCTCTCATTATAGGTAAAAACTTTGATTATTTTTAGAATTTTCGGTTTTATAATTGGCTATGTACTTTCTAAGAATATCATACTTTGTAAATAATTTTCCAAATAAGAATATTCCATTTAGATTATCTATTTCAATTTATCCTTGTAGATATTTTGTACTTTTTTTTTTATTTCCAATGCATGAAATGAAATTAATAAATAAATCTAATTCAAAATTAAATATCTTGTACAAAAGCAAAAAAAAAAAAAGGAACAGAAACTACAAATATATTATAGCTGACATTTTAAAGATAATATATTTACATTAAAAACAAATTACCACCAATGATTTGATAGTGTTTGTTAAAGAAGTTGATGATTCTCACTACAAAAAAATTGTTATATTCCAACGGAAAATCCTATGGTAATATATTACAATGGAAATTCCAACGGATATTCCAATGGTATAGCTTCCGTTGGAATGGTTCCAACGGAAATTCCAACGAAAATATTCCGTTGGAATGTGTTTTTCATTGGAATTTTAAATAGAAGTCGGTGATTCCAACGGCTATATTTCCAACGGCTTTTTACTGTAGGAATTTCCGTTGGAATATGCAATTTTCGTTGGGTTTTTTATTTCCACCCCTGTTGGAAAATCCACCGTTGTAATCGTTAAAATCCAACGGAAATTCTAATGGAAAACTCATTCCAATGGAATATTTATGTTGAAATTTCCGTTGGAATCCATTGAAAAATTCCAACGGAAATAATAGTATTGAAATAACTGCTGGAATTGCCGTTGGAATCATTCTATTATAATAAATTTCCGTTGGAATCAATCTAAACTTTTCGAAGCGAAGTTCAGTCCTAGTATAATTGACCTGGCTTTCGCCAACATCGCCTGCTGGCTTTGGAAGCTCTCTTCAACCGGCTCGGTTCGAGCTCACTGAAGGGTGTTTCAAGCAGTGCTTTACTATATATATAAGAGAAAGGCGCGATGATAATTGCCCTCGCCTAGAAGGAAGATGGGTGTCTTGTACCAAAAAAAAAAAAAGAAGTTGAGATTCTGATGAAAGAGAATCGAATGGGGATCATTAGAGCATCTCCAATGTGACTTTTCACAATATAAAAATTCATCCATATCATCAACTTTTGAAAGTGTGTTACTAAATTGTTCTCCAATGCATCTTGTCATGAGCTCTTTCATGATGATGTGGATAGCATTTAATGTTGACAATGTTGAGCACACTTTCTAATATCTAATATCATGTTAAACATGATGTCTAATTAATTCACTTTACATTTGATTTAATTTTTTATTGTTCTTGTATTAACGATTATTTTTATTGGTCCACCTATACAAATAACTTCTTATCAAATTGATGCATTGGAGATACAAGTTTGATTCAAATTTCTACTCTTGTGGTCCTACCCGGCTCGATTCCGGATTAGTCGGTTCCCCTGTGGATCCGGAAACCAGAAGGTCCCTGTACAAAAAAAAAAAAAAAAATCTACTCATTTAACATTATTCCTACATGGATTAACATTACAATTATTGATTGACATGTGTTCAAAATTATTGGCTTTCAAAACCATAGCATTGGAGATGCTCTAATAATACAAATTTGGGATGGAAAAGGTAAATAATGTGAAATAATGAAGGATTAGGATTTAGGATGCAAACTAACGAAAATAAGGAATTACATAATATTTATTTTTGGTAAACCCAAATTTAGATGTCAAGTGACTTTAAGTCTGCTTATGTGTTCAACACAATGCATAAGTTTTTTACAAGTAGGATTACGAAGCGTGAAAGCTGTTATTTGGGCCCAGCATGTTCTGAAATGATATATAAGGAGATAATTATTTTTACTTATATTTTATCACTATATAATATTCAATTAGTTATTTTGTTCTAAAATATTTTATGAAATTTTGTGATAATTGAACAAAATTCGATAGAATACTTTATTTTAGCTTTGGGTATATAATGAGAAAATTCAATGTATGTCAACATAATTTTATAAAATTTTGTGTATGCTTTAATTCAAACTTTTATATAAAACATGTACTGTTAAAAAATTTTGATAATTGGCCCGTTAGTAGCTGTTAGCATACATAATCATGCACTGGATTAAGTTTGGCACGTGAGAGTTTTCCTGCATGGCCACTGCACCTTGTACTGCATAGAGCTACTTTTTCAGCTTTTAACTTTAGTTTCTTTGCCATGTGTATGGCTGTGATTCTTGCTTAGTATTGTGTGGTTTAGATTATCTTACTTGTAGGGTTCTTATGCTATAAATAGCTAAACAATGTATTACACCGGTTGGTTGGTTCATGAAGAAATATCCCTAAGCCTAATGTTGAATTAATGGCTGCGGTTTCTTCTTTCTCTTGCTTCATGAATTCTATGGCATGTTTCGTTATTTTCTATCATGGTATTAGAGCAGGTTGATCCTATCTCTGACCCATTTCTGTTTTCCCCTTTGATTGATTCTCGCTCAGCTTAAAAAAATTGTCAGATTCAAGTTCTTCAACCTTAGGCAACCCAACTCCAGTTCCCTCACAGCTGCAAATCATTTATCCTCAAAGTCAGCTTTTAACTATCAAGCTAGATGAAGGAAATTACCTGATCTAGAAGCAGCAAACCATTATCTCCATCAGAGGCTACGGCCTTGAGCACTATATCCTTGGAGGACATGAACCATTTCAGTTTGTTGAGCAAGAACGAAGCTAAGTACTTAATCCTGAGTACACAATCTACCAAAGGCAAGACCAGATCTTGGCCTCATGGATTCTTTCCTCTCTTTAGAAGGGCTTTTGGTGCAAATGGTAGGTCTTCAAACCTCTAAAGAAATATGGGATTCTCTTTCTACAAACTTTGTCAGTCAATCCTTAGCTAAGCAGATGCAATATAAACTTCAACTCCAAACAATGAACAAGGGCAGTCTCAGTATGAGGGCTTTTCTAAACAAAATGAAGAGTTGCTTTGATATGCTAGCATCCGTTGGAGCTAGAGTGTCTGAAAAAGACCAGATCTTGCACATTATCTCGACTCTTGTAAATGAATATGATCCTGTTATGATAATTGTTACCTCTAGAATAAACACTTGGACTGTTGTGGATGTCCAAGCACTGCTGAGTTATGAATCCAGGTTAGAGGCAAGTGGCATAATAAACAGCAGCACTGGATCTAGAAACATAAACACAGATGGATCTCAACCATCATTGAACCTTGCTCACAACATCAATAGAGAAAATTTTCAGAACAACAACCAAAATAGTCAAAGAGGAAGAGGTTATTCTAATAGAGGAAGAGGTGGTTTTCGAGAAGGCCGTCAATTTCGGCGGTGAAAGTTTCCAAATCTAGCAAAAGTTTGGTCAAAATCGGACATTCAAATGCATTTTTCCGGCGATCCGTGAGGGCTATATAAAATCCGGGGTACCAGCAGAATCCTCTCAACGAGACGAATCTCTAGCTACTGATCTTCGCTGGAAATCGCCGTCCGCCGTCCGCCGCCACCTCCGTCGCCAGCCACCGCCGCCAAAAGTCGTCCGATCTAAAAAATTCTTACACCATCGCAAAGTTCTCGTCACGCTCGTTCTACCCTTAAATTTTTAAGTTAACATTCCGTCAGGAAGACCGTCAATTTCGCGGTCAAAGTTTGTGAATCTTAGAGAAATTTGGTCAAAATCCGGTTGTCATCCCCGATTTTCTGTTGGTTTCAGGCAACTCTCTCCGAAATGATGGCACCACCAGGACCACCTCGTAGAGGTGCGCGCAGGGACGTCTACCTTCGCCGGATACAACAAGATTTCCCGACAGCAGACACCTGGGTATTTTCGCCGGAATAGGGTCAGGTCCGCTCGGAGCTTTGTAGCTCGTCGCCCTTCTTGTCGGAGTATTTTACAGGTCTACTCAAAGGTCTGTCGGTCAGCTCGAGGTCCATCGCCGCTCAACCGGACTGCTTGGAACCCTTCGCTAGCTCGTTCGAAGTCCCTCGGCCGGGACAGTATTTTGTCAAAGCTTCTCGACCACCCGATGTGCTCGAAAAACCACCGTACAAGTTGATCAGATTGTAGGCTCGTTCGAAGTCCCTCGGGCGGGACAATTTTTTCGTCGGAATATTCTCAAGATTGCTCGGAGTTTCGTCGTGATTCGACCAGGCCAAGGTTCGGGTCCGTCGCCCGTCTGACCAGACTTGCAGATATGCTCGTAATTTTGTCGCGTTCGCCGGTCTGCACGAAGACTGCTCGACCAGGTTGAAGAAAGCCCACTTTCTATTGCGGCCCAATTTTTATTAGTTCTAGTGCGGGCCGCGCCCTGCCCAATCATCTCACAATGCCTGGCCCAACTCAACCCGCGCCCAGCCTGTCGTCCCAATCTCTGCTCCAGCCTGCGGGCGACCCACGTGAGGCCCACATCCAATTGATCCCCTCAACCCGGCCCAGCTGTGGCCCAGCAACTTTTTGTGAGGCCATTTGGTGTCCAAACTCCCCCAATGTGGCCCATTTTTCCATCCAATCAGCTCCACAGTGGCTCGGAATGCTAACAACTTGGTCTAGTAGCCCATTTTATACACAAGACCAATACGAAATGATAAAACGCGGACGATGAGGTAAATTTAAGTAGCATCCTCATGATGAAGGTACGAAGTGGATTTAAATTTTGAGCTTCAGGATTTAAATTGGCAAAAAATGGATAATTATTTGATTTATTTGGTTCAATCATGTGGATTATTTGATTTGTTGATGGAAATATTGGATTTGTTCATGAAGATATTTTGTTTTTTCGTGAGGATATTATTTATTTTATTCAGAGAATTATTTGATTTGGTCGACGAGATATTATTTGGTTTATTCGCGGAGATATTGTTTGATTTATTGATTGAGGTATTATTTGCTGTGATTTTGAACGTATTTGATTTATTCATGGAGGATTATTTGTCGTGGATTATATAGTTTATTTGGGGATTTGTTTGATTTGTTCGTGGAGATATATGATTTGTTCGTAGATATATGAGTTGTTTGGGCCAACATACGAGTAAGAATGATATCGAGTTTTTCGTCAAATGTAAAAGTGTCCTCCCGATGTTCATTTTCCACGGGGAAATCGGGAAAAGAATTGTAAACTCGGACCTCCATAGCTCGAATGCGTTCTGCTAGGTTCTGGATTCCGGCCTCAAGATTTTTCCTTCGGGCTGCTTGGGAGGTCAGAATATCGAGAATCTGATCAAGCTTAGCATCGTACTCTAAGGAGTCCACAGGGGACTCATATGATTGTTCGAACGATAACGGATTCCACGTTTGCTCGTAAGAAAAGCCATATGTATGGCCTCACTCTCACGAGCCGTAGCTCGGCCCATTATTCCAATAGTGAGCGTAAAAGGATGCGACTGGGTAGCCTGAGTTCATTGGGGTCTTCAGTCAAATGCCCTGCACACAAGAAACAAAAGAACCACACGAAGCCGCGAAAAGGGAGAAAACAATAGACAAAAAACAAAAACAAAGAAGAGAACAAAGACACGCAAAAGAAAAGAACAAAAATACGAAAGGCACAAAACTAAGAGAAACATGAAAAATAAATCAATACCAAGACCAAATATCCTACTTGCCTTCCCCGGCAACGGCGCCAAATTTGTTGTAACTCAAATTGTTATTTTTATCGAGTATCGAATCAAAAGATTTGTTCCTCGGGTCGATCTCACGAGGAAGGTGGTTCGGAATTCTACTTTGGTATAGATAACACACAAAATGAAAACAACTCCTAAACATTCTAGTCAGATAGAGATAGGATGAATTATCAACTAAGGAATAACTAAAAACAATAATCTATTTAAAAAAATGAACGAAACAAAAATGGAGAAGTTAGGGAATCGAGGATAATTAATTCAAGTTCTAGAAAACCCCGACAATTACTCGTTCAGTTCGAGATTGACACTCTCGCTTAGACATCTAGCGGTTCACTCCCAATAACTCTTCGTAACAAGGGATTGAACATAGACGTACAAGCTCGAGCATACAACACAGGCCAACTATCCCAATCCCAATAATTTTCCGTGATAAGGGACGGGTCATCGACACGCATGTATTTCAATAAAAAAAAACCTATAGACTATTCAATTACGAAATCATCTACCTCATGTGCGCTTAGGTCTATGATTTCTCCCCTTTCAGTTTCGAAAATTGCTAATTCAATTAGAAGGTGTTTCATCGACTAATCATTTAGAATCAACAAAATCCTAACTCGATTAATCAACATTCAATCGTTTCCAATTGCAAGATCGAAGTGTCACTCTTTGATTGTATCAATCAATCAAACAAGATTTTATCAATTCATAATCAAATCAACCCACACAAGAACGAACAATTGAAGCTCGAGAGATACGAATTAAACCAGAATAATCACCCCTATCCCTAGCAATAAGAATTAGCTATGTAACATGAATTCAACACAATCAAGCAATTCACCCCAAATAATCATTCTCATGATTTAAACAAGATGAAAAACTTACAACTAATCCAATCCAAGAGTTGAATTCGAATTACAAGCTTAATCTCTAACTAAGAATAAGAAGAAGAAAAATGGAAAAGAAAAGTGAAAAGGAGAAAAAAAAACGATGGAGAAGAAGAGAAGAAAAGAAGAGGAAGAGAGGAGTTTTGTCGCTTTCTCGGGACTAGGGTTCTCGTCCCCAGGAGGGGGACTAATTTCTGTCGAAGTCTTGATCACGTATTTATATATCAGATAGGGTGACATGGCGTTAAACAACGATGCGGGCGCAAGGACAGCAGGGCGCCGCGGCGCGAGGGAGCAACGCACAGCCTCTGAACACTCGTGGAAGGCGCAACACAATGCAACACGGCATGGAGAAGAACTATGTCGCGGCGCGACGCAGATACCGCAGCGTGAAGAGGGCCTACACCGCGGCGCGGCGGCCAGCATAGCATGGAGGAAGTTTCTGGTGCAGCGTGGCGGGGCTCGCGACGCGGAGAGAAGAAAGCCTGACCGCAGGTGTCGCGGCGCGGGGGAATGGCACGGCGTGGTGCTGGAGCTGTCACGCGCGGGGCTAGCACAGCGTAGGGCAAAGGAACTGCTGCGCTCTTTGTCCGTCTCGCGGCGTGTGGCGCGGCTGCGGCTTGCGCGTGGCACTGGGCCTGGGGTTGTGGCTTCCGTGCACGATTTCGTGTCCCGGCTCGTTTTGACTCGTCCAAACTCATAATTGAGTTACGATTTTTCCTGCTTGTTCCGAACGAACCCTTCTACTTAATTGTACTTGCACAGTTCTTTTTTGCCCCAAAGATCCGATTCTCTCGAGGCTCTCGACCTGCACACCCAAAAACGAAAGAAAACCAGGAAAATATACGGAAAACACACAGAAAATCGAAATAGCGCGGAACACACAAGAAACACTAAAACGAGCTAAAAACCAACGAAAAGACCTAACATGAGAGAAAAAAGAAAGACAAAACAATAAAGAAAAATGCAACAAAAATGGGAGAAGCAGTACACTAGTGAGTTTAGAATCTTTCATATCCGATATCCAATTGACATCATTATAGCCTTCAATTACAGCTGGATATTTACAATAGTGTAGACAATATTTACAAGTACATCTCAAGTATCTGAGTAATCTCACAATTCTTTTCCAGTGTTCATCTCTTGGATTACTTGTATATCTACTCAGTTTACTTACTGCAAAGGCGATGTCCGGTCTAGTACAATTCATTAGATACATCAGACTCCTTATCACTCTTGAATATTCGACTTGAGAAACACTTTCTTCTTTATTTTTCAACAGATGTTGACTTGTATCTATTTGGGTTCTAGCTTGAGTCGAATCATCCTTATTAAAACTTTCAAGGATTTTCTCCACATAATGTGCCTGGCTCGGAACAATTCCTTGTGATGGTCTATGAATTTTAATTCCAAGAATCATATCAGCTAGACCCATATCTTTCATGTCAAATCTAGAATTTAACATATTTAATAATTTTATCATTGCTTCCAACAATAAGCATGTCATCTACGTAAAGACATATGATTACATAACCATTTTCCGTGTCTTTAACATAAACACATTTATCACATTCATTAATTTTAAATCCACATTGAATCATGACATTATCAAACATCTCACGCTTATCGTTTCGAAAAAATAAAATAAACTTCTCATGCCATTGTTTTAGAGCTTGTTTTAAGTCATACAATGACTTAACCAATTTACAAACTTTATTTTCTTGCCCAGGAGCAGAGAACCCTTCAGGTTGCTCCATATAATTTTTTCTTCTAAACCTCCATTTAAAAAAGTTGTTTTTACATCCATTTGATGTATTTCAAGGTTTTGTAAAGCTGCAAGTGCAACAATCACCCTGATGGACGTTATTCTCGTCACTGGAGAATATGTATCAAAGTAATAAAGATCTTCTTTTTGCTTATAACTTGTAATTGCAAGTCTAGCCTTATATTTATCAATTGTTCCATCAGATTTTATTTTCTTTTTGAAAATTGATCTGTAGCTAATGGTTTACTTCCATGAGGAAGATCCACTAGCCCCCATCTGAGATTTTGCAAAATAGAATCAATTTCACTTTGGATTGCCTCTTTCTAAAGAGGTCCTTCAGAAGAATTTACAACTTCTAAAAATGTTTGTGGTTCGCTTTCAACCATATAGGTTAGAAAATCTGGACCAAAAGATTTTTCTATCCTACCTCTTTTACTTTTCCGAGGTTCTACCTAAACATATACGTCTTGATCTTTTCCATTATTTCTAAATTTCTTTTAGTGTAACTAGAATCCACTTCACACTTACGTGGAAATATATGCTCAAAAAATGAAGCATTTATAGATTCAAGTATCGTATTCTTATGAATTTCCTCAATTTTGGATGCATGTACAAGAAAACGATAAGCAGTACTGTTGTGTGCATATCCAATAAATATGCAATCAACCGTTTTTGATCCAATCTTTATTTTTTTTGGCGTAGGTATTGCCACTTTTGCCAGACACCCCCACACTCGTAGGTATTTGTAGGATGGTGGTCTTCTATGCCATAATTCATATGAGCTTTTGTCTAACATTTTACGAGGAACCTTATTTAAAAGGTAATTTGCTGACAACACAGCTTCCCCCCACATGTTATGTGGAAGTTCAGAACTTAACAACATTGAATTCATCATTTCTTTTAAAGTACAATTTTTTCTTTCCGCAATTCCATTTTGTTGTGATGAATAAGGTGTTGTCATTTCATGTCATATCTCATGCTGGCCACAGAATTCAGCAAAAGGTGACTCACATTCACCTCCTCTGTCACTTCTTATCACCTTAATCTTTTTATTTAGTTTATTTTCAACTTCATTTTTGTAGAGAATAAATTTTTCTATCCCTTCATCTTTACTTTTGAGAAGATATGTTGATAACCGAGTTAGCCCAGAATGAACCGGAAACTGGACCCCTCAGGAACCGGGCTGAGGACCCGGTCTGATACCAGGGTGCCGAGTTGAACCGAAGATTCAAAGTACGCAGAACCGTCGTGGGAACATTTCCCTAGACCGGCACCTGGCTCAGTCCGGACAGGAGCCGACCTGAGTGAGAGCCGGGCAGGAAGTAGGCTACTAGCCGTCTTGTGAACACGTCCGAGTAAAGTGCCGACCTGAAGATCCTGGGTAGCCGACCAGAGGGAAAGGGTGGGACTCGGTGAATACTAAAATAATCCCACTTGGAAAACCATCATTGGATGAGGGGACAGGTTATCATAGCCTAGCACCCTACCAGCAAGCCTAGTCAATAAAGCCTACTAGCATTAAATGTCCCCATGCTGGCATTTAATGCCTGACAAGTAATGATTGAAGAAACCTCAAATCGCATTAAATAGCTGTCAGAGAGATGCCGAACTGTCCTGCAAGGCTACTGTACGAAAAGGTCGATGAACAGTACCTGAACAGTACCACATTTAAGGACACTATAAATAGCAGCTCATTTCATTAATTTTGGGTTGTTGAATCTCAACTAACTCTGCATTCTCTCTACTTTCTTTCTCTAAAACTGTAAGAAACTCGTTGTAAGAATTGTAAGTATATCACAAGTGCCGACCTCGTACGAGAGGCCGACATCGTGATCGCCTAATAAAATCGTAATTAAGCAGTATCTTCTCTTTGCTTCTGGTTTTCTACTTCCGACTTTTGTTACTTTAACCGTTGACTGAAAACGCTCGTCAACAGTTTGGCGCTAGAGGAAGGGCACCATAAGTTACTTGGTGTCAATTATTCGATCTTGTGAAGCCCCATATTCACTCACCTTCATTTACCTCGAATCCCGTTCAAGATGGCTTCATCCAGTCATGACGAGTCAACCCAGCAGTCTGGCGCTCAGTCTGCCGGCGCAACAGCAAAGAGACCTCTCGCCGCAACCAGCAAGGGACTCAAGCTCCCGTCCACCCTGTCCCAACTTTCGCTACCGTCATGCAGTATCTCGACGTCCTTAAAGCCCTGGAAGGAGTCTTCGCAAAGGCCCTTGCAAGCCAGGCACCCGGGGGAAACATCGTGGCAGACACGGAAAATCCAGTCAACACTCTGTTTCAGACCCCCGACAAAGAGGTCGGGGGTAGCAGAAAAAACCCGCCAAATCCAAAAGGACGGCTCAATCACCCAATCGCGCCGCCCTGGCACGACGCGAGAAAAGCTCGAGGCCGGCGCCCACCGAGCAGACTGGCGAAAGTCAGTCAGACCGGAGCCTCCAGGTCATACGTCGCTCCGTGTACCATTGCCTGGGCGACAAAACTCAGGCCAACCGCGACCTCAGGGACGTTATTGAGCGAGGTAAGACCATTGGGCGCGACGCGGATGAAGTCGCGGCCCTCAAGCGCAGGATCGCCAAACTGGAAGGTCGACGCTCCCCCAGGGGGGTGCATCACCGCCCCACTATTCACGACCCACTCCTCGGGTCGTGGATCATGCTTCCCCCCTCTCTCCTGACATCTTGCGCGAGCCCGTGCCCCAGAAAATCAAAGTGCCACAGCTCAGACTTTACGATGGGAACTCGGACCCTGACTCCCACATCGGCCTTTACACTTCCTGGATGGATCTGCACGGCGCGACGGACGCCTTATGCTGTCGCATGTTTTCCCTGACCCTAGGACTGAAGGCGCAGAGGTGGTACCATTCCTTGTACCCGCACTCTATCTGCACCTGGGGCCAGCTCAGGTCGGTATTTCGATCGCACTTCATCGGATCGCAAATAAGCCTGGCCCTCAAGGAATCCATCGCTAACATCGTCCAGGGCGAGGACGAGAGCCTGAAGGATTACATCACCCGGTTCAACGACCGAGTTCAGAACATGGAACAGTGCCATCCAGAGACCCTGCTCTTCTCCGTGCAAGCCGGGCTGAAACCAAAAACCCTGTTCAAGTGGTCCCTGTGCCAGAACAAACCAACCACCTACCAGGAGTTCCTCACCAAGGCCCAAAATTACATTATGGTCGAGGAATCTTCATCCATCTCGGTGTTTGATGCTACGCCGAGCAGGGACAAGAATAAAGAAAAATCAGGCAAGCCCGGCAAGTCATTTGCCGAGGTGCGGGCCATGAGAAGGCAGAGAGCTGAGGAGCTTAAAGAAAGCTGCCAGGGCGTCTTCTTTGTGGGTGCTGCCGCGGTCTACGAAGAAATCAAAACGAAGGGGTTGCTGCCGGACCCAAAACCCATGTTCACCGACAAAGGCAAGGTGGATAAATCTCGATACTGCACCTACCACAAGGCGCACGGACATAACACAGACCAATGCCGTGACTTGATCGCGGTGCTACTCAATCTGATTGATGACCCGCAAGTCAAGAAGTTCACTCACTCTGGTGAGAAGAGATAGAAGGGAGGCTGCATCGGGGATGACCTCGACAGCGATGAAGATGCCGACATGAACCCCCGGAGGAAAAAACCGCAGCAGGGCGCCCCTAATGAGATCTTAATGTTCAAACCGGCCCATCAAGGTGAGGCCGGCACCTCCGTGGGAAGGAAAAGAGACGGGTCCCTGCAGTCGAGTACCGACCTGACTGACTTCCCACCCCGGCGCATAAACACAAGCCGAGGTGAATCCCTCCTTTCGAGGAGGTAGGCAAAGGCCTATGCCCGACAAGCTTATTACGCCGGGCAGAGAGTGATGCACGCCGGAAGCAGGCCGGCAGCTGAGTCAACGCCCAACAAAATTTCCTTTACTGATGAGGATGCATTTTTGTTCGCTCATCCCCACTCAGACACCCTGGTGATCACAGCCCCAATAATGGCGATAAAAATCCACCGTATAATGGTTGGCATCGGGGCCTATGCGAGCATCCTATACAACAGCACATTCAAAAAGATGGGGATCGACAGGAAGGAGGTGCATCCCTGCCGAGAGCGGATCCAGGGGTTCAATGGACAAATGACAACCCCTGTTGGACAAGTAACATTGCCGATCAGGTTCGGGGAGAAGGGGCAGCCCACGCCAACGATAATGGAAACCTTCGAGATAGTGGACTGCCCAAGTGAATATAATGCCATCCTGGGCAGGACGACGCTCTACAAGCTGAGGGGAGCCGTCTCTATCTTCCACTATTCCATTAAGTTCCCGACCTCGGATAGGGAAGGGACTCATCGAGGAGATCAAAGAGAAGCACGTGAATGTGTCCTAACCATCCCGCGAATGGAGATCAATACTGCCAACTACGTACCTGAGGCCGGGACGAAGCTAGCCGTGACCCACGAAGGGGAAGAGGGCGACCGCATGCTGGGAAACCAGACGGGTTCGCCCCTCCTGATAACACCACGTGTTGGCCAGGTCATCGGAGACGTCGAGGTGGAAGAAAGAGCAGATGTCGAGGAGGGCCATATGGACCCAAATACCGAGGTGGTTCACCCCGGCCCGGGAGACGACCGCATGCTTGAAATCCAGATAGGTCCGCTCCCCCAAGCTGGGACGAATGCCGAGCAGGAGAAGGAGTCCGGGGCCCGACCTGGACCAGGACAGAGGTCGAAGAGCCGGAAAAGAACCGATCTTGGAGGAGGACGAGCTCGACCCCCGAACCCAATACGAAGAGAAAAGAAGCACCAAAAGGGCCGAGCCCATGGACGAGTTTGAGGTCATTTTCATCGACGAGGAGACCTGTCAAAAACAACTCTGGATCGGCAGTAAATTGTCGGCGCCATTAAAAGCCGAGCTAACCAGTTTCCTTCGCGGAAACGCGGACGTATTTGCGTGGACCCACGAAGACATGGTCGGCATTGACCCAGAGGTCGCCTGCCACAGGTTGCAAGTCGACCCCACAGTCAGGCCGGTCGTCCAAAAGAGGAGGAAGTTGGGCCCGGACCGGCAACAAGCTCTCGAAGAAGAAGTGATCAACCTCAAGGATAATGACTACATTCGAGAGGTCCGGTATCCAACCTGGGTCGCCAACCCGGTACTCGTGAAGAAGGCCAGCGGAGAATGACGCCTTTGCATCAACTTCTCTGACCTTAACAAGGCGTGCCCCAAAGACAGCTACCCCTTGCCCCACATCGACTATATGGTGGACGCCACCTCGGGGCACAAATTGATGAGCTTCATGGATGCATACTCCGGCTACAACCAGATCCCGATGCACCCGGACGACGCCGAGCACACCTCATTTTACTCAGCACGCGGACTTTATTGCTTCACCATGATGCCGTTCAGGCTGAAGAACGCCGGGGCCACATACCACCGCCTAGTAAATAAGATGTTTGCTAGTTTGATAGGTGTTAGTATAGAAGTGTACGTAGATGATATGTTGGTCAAGTCCGTGTATGCATCCGACCATGTTAATGACCTTAATAAAATGTTTTCCATTTTGCGTGATTACAACATGAAGTTAAATCCCAAAAATGTACCTTTGGTGTCGGCTCGGGAAAATTCTTGGGCTACATCGTTAGCCATCGCGGCATCGACGCCAATCCCGAAAAGATCAAGGCCGTCTAAGACCTCCGACCGTCGACCTCAATCAAACGTGTACAAAGCCTGACTGGCAAGCTTGCCGCCCTCAGTCGATTCATCTCAAGGTCGACAGACCTGTGTAAGTCGTTCTTCGACGCAATTAAAAAGAATCATAGGTTCGAGTGGACTCCGGAGTGCCAGCAAGCATTGGAAGCTATCAAAGAAACCTTGTGTCGGGCTCCAACCATGCAGAAACCCAGACCTGGAGAAATGCTCTTCTTTTACTTGGGAGTCTCCGATGTGGCAATCAGCGCCGCCCTCATCCGAGAGGATGAATCTTCCCAACATCCAGTCTGCTACGTCAATAAGGCGCTCCATGATGCCGAGCTACGATACCCGCCAATGAAGAAACTCGCGTTCGCCTTAGTGACTGCCGCACGAAAATTAACACCGTATTTCCTCGAATATTCGATAACCGTGCTCACCGCCTACCCGCTGAGACAGATTCTTCACCGACCTGACACTTTAGGCCGGATGGTAAAATGGGCGGTGGAGCTAGGGCAATACGACATTCACTACCGACCCCGAACAACAATGAAGGGGCAGGTACTATCGGACTTCATAGCTGAATTCACGCCGGGACTTAAAGAAACGAACGAGCAGCCGTGGGTAATGTACGTGGATGGGTCCTCTACTGCCGGAAGAGTAGGCAGAGGAGTCGTCCTCGTGGATCCCCACAAGAAGCTCTTTTGTCATTCAATACAATATTTCTTCCCGGCGACCAATAACAAAGCCGAATACGAGTCATTGCTATCTGGACTCGCCTTGGCAGAAGCCATGAGCCTAACCGACCTCATCATCTACTCAGACTCCATGCTGATGGTCAAACAGATATCCGGAGAGTTTGAAGTGAAAGAACCAAGAGTGGTCCCATACTTGGGGCTGGTGAAGAAGAAGCTGACCAAAATCCGGACAAAAATAGAACATATCCCCCGGACAGATAACGTGCAAGCCGATGCCCTGGCCCGTCTCGCATCAAGTGCCAGGGTGGAAAGCGTCGAGTACGTCCAGCTCGGACACAAGGAACAACCGTCCTTGCTCAGCACCTCTGTGCTAAGTGCCGAGCAGGGGGTGGAAGATCAAGACCCGGGCTGGATGGTCCCGATCCGCTTGTATCTCGAGACTGGTGCGTTGCCGCCTGATCCAAAAGAGGCCAGGCAACTTCGCACTCGGGTAGCTCGATTTACAATCGTGGCCGGTGAACTGTTCAAACGGGGCTACTCGGCACCTTTGCTCAAGTGCGTAGATGAAAAGAGCGCCGAGCACATACTTAAAAAAATCCAATAAGGCGTATGCGGGAACCACTCAGGAGGGCACGCCCCCGCACACAAGGTCCTTAGACAAGGCTACTATTGGCCGAGTCTGAAGAAGGACGCTCTGGACTTAGCCCGGAGATGCACGAAATGTCAAACCTTCGCGCCTAACATCATCCAACCATCGCAGCCCCTAAAATCAATCCTCAGCCCTTGGCCATTCGCTAGGTGGGGTGTCGACCTGATCGGTCCCCTTCCTACCGGAAAGGGCGGGGTGAAGTTGTGGTGGTCGCGGTAGACTATTTCACGAAGTGGGCGGAAGCTGAACCGCTTGCCACCATAACAGAGCAAAAGATGATAGATTTCTTATGGAAGTCCATCATATGCCGATTTGGAGTGCCGAACTCGATCATCACCGACAACGGCAAACAATTCGAAGGGAGGAAGCTGGAGATGTTCTGTGAAGAACACAACATCAAACACTTCTTCTCGACACCTTATCATCCCCAGTCTAACAGCCAGGTCAAGGCGGTAAACAAGATAATCAAACAAGGGCTCAAGATCCGACTTGAAGCCGCGAAAGGGGCCTGGCCGGAGGAGCTCCCAGGCGTACTTTGGGCCTACCGCACCACAGCCAGATCATCAACTAGCGAAATGCCGTTCTCCCTGGCATATGGGTTTGAAGCAATGATACCCGTTGAGCTTGGCGCCCCAACTTTCTGGGTAACCAACTTCGAGGAAGAATCCAACTCTGAATCGCTGAGGGCCAACCTAGACCTAATTGGCGAACACCGGACGCAAGCCGAGCTGAAAAATGCGGCATACAAGAGGCGGAGTGAGAGATACATCATCTCTCAAGTCAAGCCGCGCTCGTACCAGGTCGGCAATTTGGTGCTCAGAAGGGTGACGGGGCCCGATCCCGGATCCGTCAAGCCAAAGTGGGAAGGGCCATACAAAATCAGCGAGGTCCTCCCTCACGGGGCCTACCGCCTCGAACATCTCGACGACACCCCCCACCAATACCCATGGAACTCGGCGTTCCTGAAAAAGTTCTACCAGTAGGTCTAAATTGATCCATTGTAACCGCCTGTAATCTTTTGTAATAAAGAGACTTTGCAAAAAATGTGATTTCTTGATAGATCGGCTATTTAGGCATAGATCGAGTCAAAGCAGCGTAGGTATCGGTGTCGACAAGGATCAGTACGATGACCTGGTCGGCACCTCATAAAAATGTAAGTATCGATGTCGGCCAGGATCAGTACGATGACCTGGTCGGCACCTCATAAAAACGTAAGTATCTGTGTCGGCCAGGATCAGTATGATGACCTAGTCGGCACCTCATAAAAACGTAAGTATTGGTGTCGGCCAGGATCAGTATGATGACCTGGTCGGCACCCCGTAAAAACGTATCGGTGTCATCCAGGATCAGTACGACGACCTGGTCGGCACCTCATAAAGACCGATGTCGGCCAGGATCAGTACGATGACCTGGTCGACATCTCACAAAATGCAAAAACGAGCTCAAGTGCGTAACTCGGCTGGGCCAAACCGCACTCCGGTTCGACAAGAAGGCCGGACAGGTAATGCACCTCCGTAATTAATAAGGCCGAGCCCGATCTCGAGGCTCGGCCCAAGTAAAAAACGAGTGCCGAGCTCGATCATTAGCTCGGCACCGTAATTAATAAGGCCGAGCCCGATCTCGAGGCTCGGCCCAAGTAACAAACGAGTGCCGAGCTCAACCATGAGATCGGCACCATAATTAATGGCGTCGAGCCCAATCTCGGGACTCAGCCAACGAACAGTTGTCGAGCACAATAAAGACGGTTGATAATCACGAAACATTCAAAAACACAAATTCATTTAAAAAAACCAGGACGGTACATTCAAGACACTTTGAACAAGTTTTGCAAAAGTAGTATACAATATCCAGACCACACCCGGTCAATCGAACGGCACGCAGGCCGGCAAAACAAAAGGAAAACTAAACTACGCACTGGATTCGGAGGGTCGTTCCTCAATCACGGCCTCAGCCTCCTTATCCACCCCTGGAGGGCCGGCCTCGTCACCCTGCGCCTTCTTCGCCACCTCGGCGTCGGCCGCTGCCTCCGCGGCTTCTTCGGCTTCCTCCATCTTACCGACCACCGTCAGGACGGCACCGCGGCGAGGCTGAAACTCTGGGTTGGGATCTGTCGCGAGCAAAAAGGGCTCGAATGCCGGCAACAACTCTCCCAATGCGAGACGCCATGTCTCCATACACGGAATGGCCCCGAGCCCTTAGAAGCCCACAACGACCTCGTGAGCCCAGCCTTTGAGCCTGCGAACCACGGTGGCCTCGTCCTCATCGACCTCGCAGACGAGCCCCTCGAAATCAATCCCAAGCCTCGCCGCCTTCTCGAGCATGATCGTGCAGAAGTCCTCAAGGGTGAGCACCCCGGCATCCAGGCGCTGGAACATCCAATGGAGATTGAACACAGCAGACCTGTCCATGCACTCCCTGATCTCCTCGAAGTACTGGACCTGCACTTCACCAAAGGTCTGAGGAGGAGGCAGGGCGATAGGCTCGCCGTCAATTTGCTTGGCGGCCTCTTTCAGGAGCGTGACCTAGGAAGACATCTTTTTCCCATAATCCGCGAGTTGTTCAACCTCCTGCTCATGTTGTTTCTTGAGCGCGTCCAGGTCGGCGGCGTGCAGCTCGGCAAGGTGGGCTAAGTCGACTTTCAGTTTCGCCTCCAGGCCCTCCACCTCCTCAGCGCGACGCCTATCGGCATCCTTCAGGTCGGCGGTCCTGCGGGCCTCTGACTCGGCCAGCTTCTCGGCCCACTCCGCCCTCTCAAGGGCCAACTCCTCGGTCGCCCAGGCGGCGGCTTCCTCTGCCTTCGCCGTTGCCCCCTGCTGAAGGACGAGCTCGGCTTCCAGCCTCCCGATACGGCGAACCTCATCCTTCAGCTCACTCACCCTCCCCATGTACGTGGCCAGGTCCTCCTCGGCCTTTTCGCGGGATGTCATCTCTTTATACATGGCCTCATGGGCATGCATGAGCTCTACCATGGCCCGACCCATCGCGGCCACCGAGTGCTGGATCAGCTGGGGAGGGGAGAGCATCCGGTAGCTACCTCGGCAATAGGGGTCCATGCCGATAGCACGGCCTTCGGCGCGGAGATCGCCTGCGGTGGGTGCTCGAACCGGTTAGGTAGGTCAAAAGGAACTGTCGCGCTGGCATCGATGAACCACCGGTCCGGGAAGTTGGCCAAACTTTATTAAAGCGACGCCCGCCTCTCTGGATTCATCGGAACATAGGTAGAATTCCCGGCCTGGTGAACGTGCGCCGAGCTCAAGGCGATCAGGCCGGTGTACGATTCCTCGGCCCTAGTCTTTTTCGACGAAGGAGACGATGGCCTCGCGCGTTCTACCTGCGGACCTGAGCCGGATTCAACCGGGATTTCATCACGAGCCCGGCCTTTCTTCCTTTGGCCCTCAATCTCCGGATTGGGTCCCTCACTCCGGCTGCGGGTCGCAACTGGGCCGCGCCCACCAGTCCGGCCACTGGCAGCACCTGTGCGGCCACCAGCCCGACCCCC
>CACSLK010000984.1:11684501-11695758 GCA_902706635.1 Striga hermonthica
TTTTTTTTTTTTTTTTTTTTTGCCGATTTGTAAGGCTGAGGCTTACGTGGTTATGTGGCATAACTGCAAGAACATTGCAAGAAAGGGGATTAAAACTTGGGCCCTTTTAATTCTAAAGAGCTTATTAACCACTTGATCCAACACATCTCGTGTTAAATGTTTGACTTCACTTACATATCTACCAACATATATATCTACCAACATAGTTTTATCCAAAAATATATATTATTAAATTTATACTACTTTTAATTATAAAATATAATCATAATTTATTTATTCATTATGTGTTAATTACAAAATTGAAATCACTAAATTAACTATAAATAAATAATATTACGGTATTTAATTAACTTGTTTAATCAAACTTTTATTATTATTAACTTTTTTATACTAAATTACCTTATTAAGTTTTAATAAATTTTTATATATTAAATAAATATTTAATAAATAAATTATATATTAAATAATATAATAAAACATTATATTAAATAATATAATTAAATTTACATTTTGATATAATTATATATATTTAATATCTATATTAAATAAATAAATATTTTAAATAAACATATATATATTAACTAAATAAAAATATATTATAAATATAATAAAGGAAGTTGATATTAAATAAATAATATATATTAATTAAATAATATATATTTAAATAAATATATTCAAGGATGTTAAAATCAAATAAATACTTATTAATTGAATATAAAGAATTAACACTTTCTCGAAAAATTTATGTAAAAGCAAATCCTCCCTATATATAATTCCCGGATGCGCTGAGCCTTCGTGGCTGCTTCTGGTGCTTCGGAATCCTATTTGGCGAAGAATCATGTTTCGTAATTAGGTTTGGACAAATAATATTAATTATTAATAATTAATAATCTAGGTTCGGGTATTCCATAAATATTATTTAGCTAACTTAGGTATTTTAATATCACTTTTACTAATATAACCCTTTAATTCTTTGTAATTTTACATAGTGAGGTACTAAGTGACTTATATATCCCTAAATTTTGATTTGCTTCCTTCAATAAGCTATTGAAATATAAATGTATTTTAAAAGTAGATAACTTTTGTATTTCTTATCGGTTTTACATATATAATATATCTAATTAATCATCTTTTGATGATCTTCAATTTGACATCCATATTGTATATATAAAATAAATAAATTATATTTATCTTTATAATAATAAAAAATAATAATATTTATTAAAATTCATTAGAAAAATAAAATTATTTCTCAATTAGTATATTTATATTTAATGTAGTTATATATTGTAAGTTAAAAAATTAGTATAATATAACACAAGTAAGTCACACAAATAAAAAGTATCATAATAAATATATAATAATATATATATTCTTATAAAAGGTATTTAAATTTTCAAACTGCTTTTTCTCATTAATTTTAAATTTTAAGAAGAAAATTAGCAAGCACCTGTGTAATACACAGGTGTTGTACTAGTGTTATATGTTATCTAAAAGCATATGTTATATGTTCCAAATTATCCGTATATTAGCATTCGTCTTAAAAATAGTAAATATAATATTATATAATAGAGAAAATAAAAATACAAAAATAGTATGTAAGTTTCCTGCTCATTTTTTTTTAACCAATAAAGGATTTTTTTTTTTGAAATTTTTGAGAGAATCCCGCTCATGATTCTTATTCAAATGTTTTGAAATTTTTTGAAAAAAAAATTCAAAAATTTAAAGGAAAGATTACAAGTAGATTTTCTGGATACATTCTATTTTATATTAAGTTCCATATAAACAAATTCCTAACAACTAATTAATATAATATTTTTTATCAAAGTTATCTAATCAGGTATTTTAAGATATAATAATATAATATTTTATTCATTTAATTATACAATTATTCTTACGGATATAATTACTAAAATCTTAATTATTTTAGAAAATTTTTAAAGATTTGTTTGAATTATCATACCTTTTACTTTATAAGAAATTCAAAATTACATATTTTAATATAGTAATAAACATTTATTATTTATTTTTTTTATGTGATATAATCTAAATTTGGTATTAAATTTTTATATTCAAACATTTAAGGAAAACATCCTAAACATATTTTTTTGAATAAATTTTATTTTATCTTGATTTTTGTATAATTACATTTCTTTTTTTTTTTTCCAACGACATAAATTGCTCATATAAAACCAAAATATGGGAATGTACAATAGGGATAACCCTGCCGAAGAGTTCAGAGAGGCTCAGCACAACTGCCGCCTAATCGAAACTAAAACAAACATGAATAATAGCTGAAAACAATCTCCAACTGCTAACCCAAAAACAACAACAGCAAAAGAGAGAAAAAAAAACCAAAAACCACAATACAGAACCCAAGATACTCCACTGCCAAAGACCTAGCTTGTCTTCAGTCCAGCACTAATGATATCAGGGACCAGATGATGCATAGTCCATCCAATCTCTCACAGCTGCTTTTACTATCCACACCTCAGGTTGTTTCACCCCTTCAAAAACCCAGATATTTCTTGCTTTCCAGAGCCACCATAATATATATGTGGATAGCTGAATTCTATCTTCATAAATGGCTTTGAAGCTCATAGAACTGATCCACCACCACCATTGCTTGAAGCTCAACTGCTCCTGGGTGACTCTGTTCCAATGCACAGGGGCAATCTTCCACACTTTAACAGCTCTGTCACAATGGAATAACACATGCTCCTGGGTTTCAGGAGCTTCATCACACACTTTGCACAAAACATCCATGTCAAGACCCCTCTTAGTCAGATTAACATTCACAGGCAATATGTTGGTAAAACACTGCCATATAAAATGCTTAACCTTACTAAGAACCTTCAAATTCCAACACCTCAACCTGGCTTTTTTATTATCCACAGCTAATGAACTGCACTCAGCCACCTCAGAGGCACAAACCTTTCCCACAGCAAGGATATTGTAGGTTCTTTTAACAGAAAATTTCCCCTTATCAATAAAGGGACACTTCCACAAATCAGCAAGATTAGGGTTCAAGGTTTGGATTTGCAGAATCTTCCTGGCATCAGCTTCTGTAAACAGCACATTAACCAGATTTTCATCCCAGCTGCACCCCCCTGCAATCAGCAAATCTTTCACCCAGAAATCATGCCCAACAATCTGGACTCTTAGAGATAGTTTACCACCCACAACCCCTGGAACCCAATTATAATCATCCAGCTTTGTTCCAGCCCCATTTCTGATTATAATGTTGAGATGATTTTTAAGCATAGGTAGCACTAGTCCAAGACTTCCATAGCCAAGATACACCATTTGAGACTTTCCAATCAAATATACTACAGTCAGGAAAATACCTGCCTTTAAGCACTTGACACACCAGAGACTCAGGTTGGTCCAGCAGCCTCCAAAGTTGTTTCAAAATAAGAGCCCTATTCATTGTACTGATGTCAAGGAAGCCTAGACCCCCTTCAGTCTTAGATCTGGCTAACTTGTCCCAGGATTTCCAGTGGAGTCCTTGGGTTTGGGAACTCCCTTTCCTCCACCAAAAACTTGCCATAAGCCTGCAAATATTCTTACAAAGCCCAACAGGAATCAGGAAGCAAGACATAAAAAAAATTGGAAGGGCCTGCAACACTGCTTTTATCAAAATCTCTTTGCCAGTTGTAGACAGAAAGTTATTCTTTCAGCTCTCAATCCTACTTCTCACTACATCCTCAACAAACTGGAAAGCATCCATTTTAGAAGCCCCAATCCCCAAGGGCAATCCTAGATATCTAGTAGACCTTTTAACCACAACACCCCTCAAAATAGAGCCTAGCTTAGTGACCAGATCAGAACCACAGTTTTTACTCAAGAACATAGAGGATTTATGCATGTTCACTTTCTGCCCTGTAAAGCATTTATACTTGTGCAATAGCTCCAGAAGAAAATAAGCATGATATTCATCAGCCTTACAAAAGATAAGAGCATCATCAACAAATAGTAAATGAGACAGCATAGGCCCTTGCTTAGCAACTTTAATCCCCCTGAAGTTACCACTATTACACTTGAAGCTCAGATAAGAAGAAAACACCTCAGACACCAAAATGAATAGGTAAGGTGATAAAGGATCACCCTGCTTGATACCCCTAGAAGCTTTAACAAAACCACAAGTCTCCCCGTTAAGATTAAAAGAGAATGTTGGGTGTGAGATGCAACCAAAGATCCACTTAATAAAAACTCCATGAAACCCCATTTTCCCCATGAATTTTCTTATGCACTCCCATTCCACCCTATCATATGCTTTCTCCATGTCCAATTTGACAGCCATGAAAGAGTGAGGACCCGATCTATGTCTATGCAAATAGTGGAAAACTTCATGAGCAATTACAGCATTATCTAACAAATTTCTCCCTGGCACAAAAGCAGTCTGAGTGCTGCTAACACATGAATCCAGACACCCTTTCAGCCTCTCAGCAATAATCTTTGCCACAATTTTGTACAAGACACCACACAAGGATATAGGTCTATAGTTACAGAGAGATTCAGGATACAAACACTTTGGGATCAATGTAATAAAGTGTGCTTCCAGTTCTTAAGCATTTTCCCATTCAAGAAGAAACTTTTTATGGCCTTACACACATCATCTTTGATAATATGCCAAAAGTGTTTGAAGAAAAAAACAGACGTACCATCCTCCCCTGGCGCCTTATCAGATTCCATTTGAAATAGAGCCTCATTGATCTCCCTCTCCTCCACCGGTAGAATAAGAGTGTTGTTTAAATCATCAGATATAGAACAAGGGATATACTGCAACATCTCTTCCTCCTCAGAGCTTCCATCAGAAGAGAAAATATCAGAGTAGAACTCCTCCAAGTGACTCACAATGGATTCCTTAGATTCACAGACCACCCCCTCTCCAGTCACCAGCCTCTGAATAGAATTTGATTTCCTCCTTTGGGCCACAATAGCATGAAAAAAACTGGAATTTCTATCCCCCCTCCTTTAGCCACAATGCCCTGGACTTCATCCTCCAGTAAGCCTCTTCCTCCTTATGTGCACTATCTAGTTCAGCTTTCAGCTCATCCCATTCCTTCCAATCTATCTCATGGCCAGCCTTTCTCATTTCTTCCATCTTCCCAGTGAGAATTTTAACTGCCTTTTCACTATTCCTGTGAATGGGTTTGTGCCAAGCTAACAAAGCCATCCTGGTACTTTTAATCTTTTGGTGGACTTGATACATACAAAAACCTTCAACAGAGATTTGCCACCCAGATTTAATAGCCTCTTGTACCCCATCAAGCTTTGCCCATGATTTATCAAAAGAAAATCTCTTCTTAATTCTCCCAGCTTCCATATCTGTGTCCAGCATCAACACATTGTGATTAGAGGCTGACCTAAAGAAATTTATCACCTCCATCTTTGGGAAAGCCATCATCCAGTCATAAGAAGTGAAGACTTTATCAAGTCTTTCTTCAACATAACCATCTCCCACTCTATTGTTCCCCCAAGTGAAAAAAGCCCCTTTCTGCTCCATCTCTAGCATTCCCATATTATGAATAAAAGACCTGAAGCCTCTGAAAGTGGATTCTTGTCTTCTCACTTCCTCTCTTTTCTCATCATTACTAATAATGTCATTCCAATCCCCTGCAATGGCCCAACATCTACCCCAATTAATCCTGGAATTCTCAAGAAACTCCCATTGGATTGCCCTTTCCCTCCTGTCAGTACTAATGTAGACAAATATAACCCAACACCACTCCCTCATCCCAGGACCCTTAACCTCCACCTAAACACAAAAATTATTGGCAACAATTTGCTTGATTTCTGTATTTACATCCCACATAAGAAGCAGACCACCTCTAGTCCCCCTTGGTGGTACCAGATGCCACCTACTGCCAAATCCCAGCTTCCTACAGTCTGTGACAGTAAAAGCTCTAGATTTCTTGGTTTCTGAAAGAAAAGTAACATTTGGGTGGTGGACTCTAATAGAGTCCTTAACCTGGGAAATTGTAGAGGGCCCGCCCAGCCCTCTACAATTCCACACCTGGACCTTCATTGATCACCCCGGGTCATTTGAGGCTGGCCTTCTCCACCTTCGATACATCACAAGAAACTTTCAGTCTTTTGTCAGAAACACCTACACCAGGAGTCTCCTCATCAGCATCTTCAAAGAGAACCAATTCTCTGCTTCTTTTACTGATTTTAGCCCATCTTTCAGCCTTACTTGGCTCTGGAATTGGAACTATCTCATTCCCACTCTCATCCATCCTCAACAGCCTACCCACATTGCTAATCTTTCTCCTCCAAGATGCCCCTTTCTTCACTTCACCCACCACTTGAACCCTGCCTCTACTATCCCCCATTGATTTAGGAGAAATATTCAGTCCTATAGAATCTGCTTCCATCAGAGTCTCCTTGCCTTCCACCACCAACTCCATAAAACTAGAGCTAGGCTCCACTGTAGTGGGGACTATATCAAGAGCCCGAAAGTTCTGCGGCTCAATCTCTGCACCATCACTTACACCCTGATCATTAACAGCATTGTCCTCGGCCCCCACTGATTGCAGGTTTATGTTCTGAATAGGAGTTACACTGGCAGATAATAAAGAATATTGATTGGAATGATTCTGAGGAGGGGCACTCTTTTCTTCAGAAATACTAGCAAAAAAACTTCTCCCACCATGATAAGTTTCCTTGGCTTTGAGCCACTCTCCAAACTGCCCTTCCCTTGGATTACCCTTCTCAATATCCTTAGCCCTCCGATTACACCCCCAGTCCAAGTGCCCTATCATCCCACAGTAGTAACATAAATTCACAAGCCGTTCGTATCGAAAAACAACCATGATGCTCTGCTCCCCCAATTTAACAACTGTGCACCTGGGTATTGGCTCTTTAAGATTTAAAGTAACAAGGATTTTGAAAAAACTCCATGCTTCTCCTCCCACCTTACAAACCACCACGTTCTTTACCTTATTGAAAATTTGCCCAATTCTCATACCCGCTTCCGTGGACATCCAATTTAGTGGAACATTCAACACTTGAACCCAGATATTGATCTCTTCAAAACAAGGATGATTGCTATGCAGACCATCGAACCACTCTGTTAGAATCAAATACTGGTTCTCAAACAACCAATTATTCCCGGCAGCAACCTTGGTCTTATCCTCCATAGACGAGAAAGTAAACTGGAAGAAATTCGAACTGATCTCTTTGACCTCTACCGATTGCTGAAGCCTCCAAATACTGCTCATAGTACGTTTGATACCCATAATACTAGCCGGCCTATCCCCCACCACCTTCCCAAATAAACTCCATTCACATTCCTCCTTGCTTGCTTTTGCATCATCTGTGCGCAGTTCTACACCACCTGCTTCCTTGTCCGACAGCGAGCACGCCAAAAACTTTTTCAACACATCTCCGCTCAACTCACCCCGCACCTCCTTTCCCCTTGACCTATCCCCCATCCCACAAGCCAACGAAAAAACACAGACTGGAACCCTAGCAAAATCCACCCCCCTAAAACTTCCCCACACGAGATGCAATGACCCCAAAACTGCAGGAAAAACAAAACAATATGGAGATAAGGAAACTCCCACAAGAAGAATTTGGATCTCACCAAGATAATTTACCCTCTCAACGAGAGAATTTTGCTCTCAACGAGAGAATTCATAATTACATTTCTAATAAACTAATTAATATTATATTTTTTTATCTACACTAGTGCACATCCCGTGTGATGCATGGACGGGCTCGTTACTTAATACCTTTTACAAAACTTTATTTTAAACCTAATCCTCAATCAAAACCAATAATATCTAACACGTGATATATGATAAAGTTAATTACATAAATCGTCATGCTTTTTAAATATATATATATATATATATATATATATATATATATATATTTAATAAATATGAGATATTTAAGATTCGCATTAAAATTTGTAATTTGGATATGAGATGAAAAAATATGAACATATTTTGAAAAGTGTAAATTTGTATTATTTTCGTGTTGGATTCAACATCATTAATTGGTTTAATTTTATTTGGACCGGTGACATAATATTAAATTATTATATACCATGAATTAAATGATAATTAGATAAATACAAAAATGAATCAATTTGTATAAAAATGTACGAATAAACTGTTACTCTGATGTATTGATAAATAGTATTTATTAGTTAAAATATTGAGTCGATATGCAATATAATATGTTAAGGAAATGATTGACTCAATTTTTTTGAAGTTTTTTTTTTTCCTCATTATTGGTCAGTGTAGATATGTAAAATCCGAAAAAGAAGTATGAAATCAAAACAAAGAACAGCAACAATTTCTTAGCTCCGCCATTTTCATTCAATCGAAAAACTCAAAAAAGAAGAAGATAACAGTACAGAGATTAAAAGCTAATTTCCCCACAGCTCAAGCGTGTCCTCTTAGAAAGGCACACGTGCCATAATAAAAGGTAAAAGAAAAAATAAAAAGAAAGACAACAAAGAAACGTTCAGCTGAAAATAATAAAAGCGTTATACGATTTTTGACCAAACAAAAATAAAACTGCATGCAAAAATAAAGAACTCCAACTGCATGCACACGAGCCCGAACTTCTTCAAATCAACACCACAAGACTTGAGCATATCATCCATTTCAACACCCCCCCTCAAGTGAGAATGTAGGGATTAACACACATTCCCAACTTGGACACAAACTTCTGGAATTCAGCACGCCCGAGCGATTTTGTAAAAACATCTGCTGGTTGAAGTGAGGACACAATGTGCTTTGGTAACAGGAAACCATCTTTGTAAAGATTCCTCACAACATGACAATCAATATCAAGATGCTTCGGCCTCTCGTGAAATACTGGATTAGCAGTGATATGAAGGGCAGCATTGTTATCACACCATAGAGGTATAGGAGACTGAAGAGCAACAGCAAGATCTGTTCCCAAGTATGCAAGCCATTGAAGTTCACAAGCAGTGGTGGCCATAGACCTGTACTCTGCTTCTGCTGAAGACCGGGAAACAGTTTTCTGCTTCTTAGTCTTCCAAGAAATCAAAGAATGACCAAGAAAAATACAGTAGCCAGTGAGGGATTTTCTAGTGAGAGCACAACTGCCCCAATCTGCATCACAAAAGGCCTGCAGCTGTTGTGAAGGTATTGCTGCATAAAACAACCCCAATGTTGGAGTTCCTTTCAAATATTTAAGCAAATGAATTGCTGCTCCCCAATGAGCCTGTGTAGGATTTTGAACAAATTGGCTAAGTTGTTGAACTCCATAGGAAATATCTGCCCTTGACAAATTCAAGTATAATAATCTTCCAATGAGCCTTCTATAAATGGAAGAGTCTGTGAGCATTGGAGAGGTTTGTGAAGACAAGTTGACACCAGGTGGCAAAGGAGTAACGGTTGGTTTACAGTCATCTAAACCAAGATCATGAACCATGTCTAAAATATATTTCCTCTGTGTTAGATATGTTCCTCTACCAGTATGACAAATCTCCAAACCCAAAAAATATTTTGCCTTCCCCAGATCTTTAATGGTAAAAAGATTATGTAAATACCTCTTAAGGTTCTGAATGTCAGCTAAAGAATTTCCAACAATGAGAACATCATCAACATAAATCAATAAGGCAAGAGTTTGAGAACCCGAGTGCTTAATAAACAAGCAGTGGTCATGTTGAGACTGAAGAAAACCATATCCAAGAAGCTTGTCTGAAAATTCTAAGTTCCATTGCCTTGATGCTTGTTTTAGCCCATACAAACTTCGTTTAAGCAAGCAAACTTCATCCTTTGCAGCCTTGTCATACCCCTTTGGTGGCACCATATACACTTCTTCCTCTAAGAACCCATGAAGGAAGGCATTATTTATATCAATGTGGTGCAGTTCCCACTTTCGCTGTACAGCCAAGGCTATAAGGAACCTTACTGAAACTAGTTTTTCTACTGGAGAAAAACTATCAAAGAAATCAATGCCTTCCTTTTGAAGATACCCTTTGGCAACCAATCTTGCCTTGAACTTATCCACAGTCCTATCAGGATTTCTTTTAATCTTGTAAATCCATCTTGAACCAATTGCTTTCTTTCCTTTGGGTAGCTTAGTCAGTTCCCATGTGTTATTGATTTCAAGAGCTTGCAGCTCTTTATTCATAGCCTCAATCCATCTGTCATCCTGCACAGCTTGTTCATAATGCAATGGTTCTGTCATGGATCTTTCAACCTCTGTGAAAAAGGAAGTGATTTCCTCTACATCATCATCACCTGAAGAGAAACCATCCATAACATAGTCTTTCATCCAAGCAGGTTGCTTCCTGACCCTTTTTCCTTCAGCATTTAACTGTGTGGGATTAGTTTCTGCACCTTGTGGGTTAGGTTTGTCATCTTGTGCAACAATCTCAAACATTTCCTCTTGATTAGTAGTCATTGCAGGTAGGGGCACATTAGACTCCATTGGCTCAAGGCTGGCTGAGCCATTAAAGAAAGGAAACTGATCTTCATAAAAATGCACATCTCTTGAAACAAAAATCTCCTTGGTGATCAAGTCATATAATCTGTATCCCTTTACTCCTGACACATAGCCTAGAAAAACACAAGCTACTGCTCTTTCATCAAATTTCTTTTTGTGTGAAGTGTTTCTTTTGGCATAAGACAGACAACCAAACACTCTAAACCTATCATAAGTAGGCAAAACCCCATGCAGCATTTCATAGGGACTCTTCCATCCCAGTTTTTCACTTGGCACAGTGTTAATTATTTGGACTGTAGCAAGTAGACTATAAGGCCAAAGCTCCTTATTCAAATTGGACTGGAAAGAAATGTCTCTTGCTACCTCCAATATCACCCTATGTTTCCTCTCAACCACTCCATTTTGCTGTGGAGTGTATGGACAAGACCTTTGATGTAATATCCCTTTCTCCTTGAACAACTGTGCTACTTCTTTATTCATGAATTCAGTGCCACTATCTGTTCTAACCCTTTTAACCTTTTCTCCAAATTGAACTTCCATCATTTGCAAGAAGGTCTTGATGTGTTCTCCTGTTTCTGACTTGTATTTCATAAGGAATATCCAGGTAGCCCTAGTGAAATCATCCACTATTGTCAACATATAAGCTGTGTTTGTCACTGATCTCTCCAAATATGGCCCCCACACATCAATATGAACCAGATCAAACCTGTTTTTGCTTTGTATGTGGCTTAGAGGGAAAGACTGTCTACACTGTTTTGATCTGTGGCATATCCCACAAGTGCTCAACTTTTGTTCCAGATGGCTTCCTTTAATAAAA
>CACSLK010000984.1:11696958-11734086 GCA_902706635.1 Striga hermonthica
GATTTCTCTTCCTTGCTCATCTCTGTTGTTCGCCATTGATAATGATCGGATTAGCCCGCTCTAGATACCATGTAGAAATGTAAAATCCGAAAAAGAAGTATGAAATCAAGACAAAGAACAGCAACAATTTCTTAGCTCCGCCATCTTCATTCAATCGAAAAACTCAAAAAAGAAGAAGATAACAGTACAGAGATTAAAAGCTAATTTCCCCACAGCTCAAGTGTGTCCTCTTAGAAAGGCACACGTGCCATAATAAAAGGTAAAGGAAAAAATAAAAAGAAAGACAACAAAGAAACGTTCAGCTGAAAATAATAAAAGCGTTATACGATTTTTGACCAAACAAAAATAAAACTGCATGCAAAAATAAAGAACTCCAACTGCATGCACACGAGCCCGAACTTCTTCAGATCAACACCACACGACTTGAGCACATCATCCATTTCAACAGTCAGCTTTACTTGTAGCATTTAAAGAAATCATCACTCATATTTTAGGCATTAAGGTTTAAACAATATATTTCTCAATTAACATTTTTTTTTTTAATTCGAATTCAAATTTTCATTCAGCCGCCATTTTCTAAAAAATATTACTAAGAACAATAACTTCAAAATTGTAGGTGGAAATTTCAATACTATTTCAAGTAAAATCATCTCTCTATTATATAGTAATAGAAACGATCACCATATACCTCAAATAAAATCGTCCACATATATCAAAATTGAATTTATTAATTTTGTCAACTTTATATCATAAATTAATTAATTAATTTCTACAGGCCAAATATTTTGAAAATTTTCAATAAAGATTATCAAGTTCAGTAATTTTAAAAATCTTAAGTAGGATTTGAATTTCTATTTCATATTAATACAAACCTTATATATATATATATATATATATATATATATATATATATATATATATACTTCGCTCAAATGAGAATAAAGCATAATGAAAGAAATAAGAAATAATCTGTACCATTAGATCTACAATGTCAATGGCTATGATAGAGTCAAATATTAATAAATACTAGTCAAACATGCATGGCATTTTAGTAAATAATTGGTCATTCTGAGGTCTAATATATTAACTTCACTACGTATTAAGGATAAAATTGTCATTACACAATAACACACCAAAAGTGGGACCCACATCAACCCATTAACCCATGCCACGTCCCCATCTCCTCCCCCAAGCCCAAACCCGTCGGTCTCTCTCTCTCTCACACACACACATACACACATACATACACACACACAAGCACACACTGCAGACACACCAGACAAGAACGTCCGCCTCCACCCGCCATAGCCACCGCCGACCGTCGCCGCCCGTCTCCGGCGACTACCAAAGCCATCTCTTTCAATCTCTCTCTGTATCACTCTCTAGTTCTCTGATTTCCGCTCCAACGACTAACCAACATCTTGCCGATTTCATCATTCTCCGGCACGTCGCCGGCGTTAGACAGTGTCAAGCCATCGCCGTGCGTCGCCTTCATCCTCTAACACAAGCTTTTCCCAGAGTTTAAATTACAATCTCAGTAAAAAAACCAAAAAAAAAATGAGAATCAATTGTGTAGCCTAAAATCCAAGTTCAACAATTAAATCGAGGACGGTGATCGATTTTCAGATGCGGTCGCTTGAATGGTAGCGACGGGCGGCGACGGTCGCGTTCGGAGAGAGTGCCAGGGGGTGGTCACGTTCGAGGAAGTGATATTGGGGATTTGGGGTGCTGAATTCTGAAAATTAGAAAGCTAATAGTACTTATATGCAAATTGATAAAAAATAATTATATTTCAATTTGATTTATGGGCTAAATCTGTAATTTTATTAAAAATCGAAAAATGCACAATATCAATAAGTAAATTAAACAATATTAATAAGTGAACCAAATCGATCGAACTTTTGTCGCAACTCAAAATAAAATCGAAACAAAATATTTGAATAATAATAATATTGTTTTTACATAATTCGGTTGGTTCGGGTGTTTTGGGTATT
Organism: Striga hermonthica; assembly: GCA_902706635.1. Classification (NCBI taxonomy): domain Eukaryota; kingdom Viridiplantae; phylum Streptophyta; class Magnoliopsida; order Lamiales; family Orobanchaceae; genus Striga; species Striga hermonthica. The sequence goes on from CACSLK010000984.1 coordinate 11,698,953, forward strand.
TAAAAAAAAAAAGGTGACGCCATATAGACATAACCAAAATTTTAAAATAAAAACAGATATTCGAGCTAAAATATGAAAATCTCAACCCAAAAATTTAATTTGGTCGGGTTCAATTGTTGTGGTGCAAACTGTCAATTATTAATGTGCAATTCATCTAACACTACCGTGCACAATTTATGCTGTTATCGTGCATTTTTAACCGGCCCAACTTTTGCACCAAACAAAATTAAGATTGAACCGAAATAATTAGTTTTCTCGATCGTTTAAAAATAACCAAAATAATTTAAAAAATAATACTTAATTGTGTATTTTTTATGGTAATAATTAATTGTGCAATTTTTATTTTTTGGCCGAAAATAACAGTATTTTTTAAATATATATATATATATATATATATATATATATATATATATATAACAATATTTTTATATAGTTCAATCAGTTCGATTCTTTTAAAAGTAATGTCGAAGTCGAAATAACCGAAGTCTAAAAATAGTATTTGATAATTGAATCGATGTATATAATTCAGATTGAAAATTTTAGATCATATAGCTTTGATCGATAATGTGATGTTTGACGCACAGTAATGTGCAGTCAGTCAAATACTAATGTGCACTGTTTCAATCTCTATTGTGCGTCTGAACCGATTGAACTTCTGCCCAAAACCAAATAGAAACTAACCCATCATACTTGATTTAATTAGTCGGTTGATTAATCGAATTACCCTAACAATTTAAAATATATTTTATATAAATAATGTTTTTTTATATTAAAAATACATTCAGTATTTAATAATTTAATTTAATATTTTTTTATATTATTATTAACTTAAAAAACATAAAATAAAAATATCGAAATCGATAATGTGCACTCTCCTATACACAAATGTGCATTTAGTCTAACATTAGTGTGCATTATATTAAGTGACTAATTTTTTATCTTTTTTTTTTTTGTGTGCATTTCACTAATTAACATTAATATTCATTTAAAATTATTTGAATAATAAAAATATAATTAGCATTTTATATTGTTTTATTTATTTTTTCACATTATTGTTTAAGTATAATTAATATGTATTCTATACTATATACAAAATATTATTTTATATAATTTAGTACTCCAAATATACACTATTGTGCTCTCTAGCATGCATTATCGTGCACTCCATCTAACTGTATTATTTATTTTGCAGTATTATATATTTCAAGTCCCATTTTCATAATAAATGATGTGCATTTTATTTATCATAATTTTGGATTTATTATGTCTTTATTAAATTACACATTAACCTCATAAAATATATTGTAATATAATTTAGACTTCTAAAATTGCACATTAGTCCTTTAGTCTTATCAAATTTACAAAATTATGCCCTAGCCCTAATTTTTCGAATTGGTTGCTGCCTGGACATCTAATGTCTGAAATTGGGTCGATCTTTTTCTATTTTCAGGTCTCGTCGGAAGCGGCCGACGTCGGTACATGCGGAGTCGACGACGATGCATCCAGTGTCAAGATTCTTTCAATAATAAGTGTACTGGAGAGATTCAAGCGACGCCGGAGGCCAAGGCGGCGGTGACGGAGGTTGAGTAATCCGATCTGGTCGGGCCACGGTATGTGAGGAGCGGAAGATGTCGAAGGCGATACAGCGTCGCGATGAAGCCTCGCCCGTCGCGATTAAGGCATGACACGCGGCGGTGCTATGTCTGGGCTGATGCAGTCTCAGGCGGCGGCGAATGGTGGGGATGCGGCCGAGCGTGTTTCTGTGTGTCAGAGAAACGCCGACGTCCGATGGCTGTGCGACGGCGATGGATGTCGCAGGTGAGGGGCGGCCGTCTGTCTGGGGTGGTCGAATGTGAGAATGTCTGTGTGTGGGGCGTGAAGAGAGAGAAAGAGAGAGAGAGAGAGAGAGAGAGAGAGAGAGAGAGAGAGAGGTGAGGTGAGGTGAGGTGAGAGAGACGTGAGGTGAGGTGATTGATTTGTGAGTTGAGTGGGACCCACGTGTGGGTTGTTTTGATGGAGAGGGTTGGGGAAATTACTTCATTGTTCTTAATTAATGTATAAATACTGTGTTTTTCTTATCTGTTGGATCAATCAATCAAAGGGTAAATTGCGCCAAACCCCCCTGTATTATACGAAATCTGCGCGTTTTCCCCTTGTATTTTAAAAATTGCACCATACTCCCTTGTAATATACTTTTACATGCGCGAAATCCCCTAAACCGTCAAAAATGACGGCAGTGGTTTGCACGCGCGTGCTGTGCGATTTTTTCTTCATTTTTTCACCCTAAAGTGCCTGAAATTACTGATTTACCCCTAAAGTAATAACTGTTACTATATATAACATTACTGCTTTATATATAATAGTATAAAATAACTGTTACTATATAAAATATAGTAAAACTGTTACTATATATATATTTATAATATAATATAACTGTTACTATATATATATTTTATATTTATATATAAAATATATTTTATATTACGATTAATATATATATAATATATATTACGATTAAAATACGTATAGTATAATATAATATATATTTTATATTTATATATAAAATATATTTTAATATTTATTATATTTATAATATAATATATATTTATAATATAATATATATATTACGGTTATTATATATATATATTATAATATATATATATAATATATTATAGTTTGTAATATATATAATATTATATTATATATAATATATATAAATATATTATATAATATTATAAAAATATATAATATATAAATAATAATTGTTACATATAATATATAAACAATATATATATATTACGATTATTATATATATATATTTTATATTTATATATAAAATATATTTTATATTACGATTAATATATATGTAATATATATTACGATTAAAATACGTATAATATAATATAATATAAATTTTATATTTATATATAAAATATATTTTATAATAACTGTTACATATAATATTTTATATTTTATATTATATTACGTATATTTTATATTACGATAATATATAAATAATATATAAAATATATTTTATATTTTATATATTTATATATAAATAATATAAACTATATTTATATATAAAATAATTACTGTTACATAAAATAATATATATATTACGATTAATATATATATGTTACATATAATATATAAATAATATATTTATTATATTTATAATATAATATATATATTACGATTATTATATATATATATTTTATATTATATATATAATATATAATATATTATATATAAAATTTATAACAACTGTTACATATAATATATAAATAATATTATATTATATATAATATTATATAAAATTCTTGGATGGCATAATCGTAAATTCTTGGATGGCATAATCGTAAATTCTTGGATAAAGGAATTTTATAATGATAAATTGAACAAAAAGTAACGCCGTCAGGGGGATTTGTAACGACGTTAACGTAGCAGGGAGAGTGTGCATGCAAAAGTATATTACAAGGGGGTATGGCGCAATTTTTAAAATACAGGGGGAAAACGCGCAGATTTAGTATATTACAGGGGGGTTTGGTGCAATTTACCCATCAATCAAATGGCCAAAATGTCTTCTTATTTTTTTCATTGAAAACCATTTTCACTGGAGCGCATCCTATATATATATATACCCTATATATATATAGGTTGAGTTCAAGTGAAAATAGTGCTTTAGGAAAGAAATGAGAATAAATCACAACCATAAGATTGAATGATCTAATAGCTCAAAAAAAAGTCAAAATTATTACTTCATTAAGGGCATTGTGGTATTTTTCATAACACATTCAAATAAGTAGGACCCACTACATATTAATACACATTGATATACGTTTAAACTTAATGCTCCAACTACAATTAATACACATCATATTCTATCTCTCACACATTGTACCTCTCTCTCTCTCACACGCACACATACATTACACACAAATACATACACTCGACACACACACATAACACACACTGGACGACGGAAAACACACACTCGCCGGCGGACATTCAGCCATCCATAGCCGTCGTAACCTTTTTCACGCTGCCGCCGTCGTCGTCACCCTACCGCTGCCGCCGTCACGCTGCTTCTGTCACGCCATCGTCGTCGCCGAGCCACAGCCGCTGCCGAACCTCTGCATATTCCGGGCTTTTCCCCCCTCGCACAGCTCATTACACAGTAAGTCATCCGCCCGTACCTTTGATTATCGACTCCGTCCGCCACTCGCCGCCGATCGAAGACTGCAATAATCGGTATCGATTCAGTCGTCGAAGTTGAGGAACGGAGGCAACCAGTCGAACTCCATTGTCTTTTTTGGGCTGAGCGACAGATCGGTCGCCGGTGGCTTGTGGAGACGGGCTGATAAACGTTTTGGAAATGGGGGCATCATTTGGGAAATTTGATAAATCCTAAGGACTATTTGCAATTTGTGGATTTTTAAGTAATTACAGATTAGCCTCTGGGGTCAATCTGTAATTACGAAAAGGTTTAACTATATTCCTAATTAGCCCATGGGTCCAATTTGTAATTTACAGAAAAATGTATAAAAACATATTATTTGTATATAATTTTTAAACATATAAAACTTATGTATTTAAATAAAAAATAATGTAAAGCATTAATCTAAAAAATAGTAAAATATAAAATATACTTCGATAATATAAATAATAAATTGATGTTAACCAATCAAATAACCAAATTATTTAAGTTCACATAAAAAAATCTTTGCATAATACAGAATATAGTAACTAGATGCACATTAATGAATATCAGAATGCACAATAATGATAGATTAAATGCACAATAACGGTTTTGATATTGCACATTTCCCGCACAACGACATTGTGTGACAAAAAAAATGGTGTTATGCTAGTGTATATTTTTTCACAAATATTAAAAATTATTGTAGTTTGGTTCATTTGGATTTATTTAAAAATAAAATAAAATAAAAATAAATTTATTTTAAAAAATAGAATTACGAGAATTGACGAAACTATATAAATATATTTTTCTTTAAATTTTAGTTATATACGTGTATTATTTATTTTCATCAAATAATGGTATAAAATAATAAATAAAAAAATGTATTTATATTTATTATATAAATATTACGATAAATGCAAAATAATGTTGATTGAATTGCACACTATTAATGCTTTCTAAAACTGAGAAAAAATGCACATAAAATGATATCACTAGACTGCACAATAATGCTAAGCGGAATGCACACTTGTGTGAGACGGGTTGCACATTAGTGAGCGTCATGATCGAATCGAAATATAAAGTTTCAAAATGAACTATATAAATTATTATTATTATTATTATTATTATTATTATTATTACTATTTATTATTATTATTATTATTTATACATTTTTAACGTGTTGGAAATGCACGATATTGTTAGACATGTTGCACAAAAATGAATATTAGATTGCACATTAGCGATCAAAACCGTCCAAACTAAAATATACGAAATGAAATTTTATATTCGTGTCGATTATCTAATTTTTCTTTCACTTTCAAAATACTAACTACGATATGCATAATAATTTAATTCGATAATTTTGGTTAAATTATTCAACAAACCGGCTAAATCAAACATTTACGTTTGGTTTTAATTTTGATTGTGATAAAAGAAAAACGGATCAATTAATGTCTGTTAGAGTGCATATTAACGACCAAAGTCGTGCACTATATTGTTAGATAAAAATGCACATTAATGACTTAAAAAATGCACACCATAGCAATCAAAACTGTCCGAAATCCATTTTTCAGTTCGAAACTTTATTTATCGGGTTGATTGTCATTTTACATATCAATGTCGACTTTTATTAAATTTGAATTACATATCATTTTTTTATATTTATTAAATTTTTAATTTTAGTATAAAATATTTAGGCCATTAATTTATTTTATATTATATTTGTTTTTTTTTAAAAAAAATGGCAATTGATAAATAATGGTTCATCCCCAAATTGAACTCATCCCTAAAATCTAAAATCACGCACAGCTGAAGAAGGAGAAATCTGGCCATTATATCCTTCTCTCTTCAGATCACCGCCGGCATTTACGGCCAGTGCGGTGGGCTGTTGGAATCGAGTGTCCATTTAGCGGAGGTGTTCGATCCCGCCGGCGGACAGTGTCAGCCTTGGACATCTGAAATCGATGGCAAGACATGGAGAGGAGATGGACGGCGCGGACGGCGACGATGGTGTCTGCGGCAGAGGCGAAGCGGCTGGACGTCGGTGGTGATAATTATAGACGGTGGCTGTGCGGCGGCGATGTGGTTGTGCAGCTGCGGGTGTGGTCCTGTAGCAGGGCTGGTGGTGGTTGGGGTGTCGATGGCGGGGCTGGTGGTGTTTCGAGTCGGTGGCGGGGTTGGTGGTGGCTGGAATGGTGGTGGTCGGAGTGGCTAGATGACGGTGGTTGATAATTACAGACGGTTGCTGAGCGGCGGCCGGTCTGTTCACGGCTGTGGCAGGGCTGGTGGGGGTTGCTGTCGATGACTGGGCTGGTGGTGTTTCGAGTCCGGTGGCGGGGCTGGTGGTGTTTTGGGGCTAGATCGGTGGTGGTTGTGGGCGGAGATGGTGGTTGTTGGTGGTGGTGATTGTGGTGGTTGGCGACGGGGATGGTGGAGCTTGGTGGCGGAGCTACTGGTGGTTGATTTCGGTGGTTGCAGAACCAGCCGGTGAGTTGACGGCGGTGGTCCGAAGTCGATGGCCGGAGGTGGTGGAGGTGGAGGTGTCGAGGTGGTGCTCGGGGGAAAACAACCGTCTGGTTGTGTGTGCTGCTGCGTGAGGTGTGTGTGAGTATTTTGAGAGAGATAGGGTAGGTGGTGTGGGGCCCACTAGGTTAGATGGAAAAATTGAATTGACCAATTTACCCTTACTTAATGGTCAAATGAATATATTTGACCATAATATGACCATTTAATTACAGAATTGCCATAACTTGTTTGACTATCATTAATAAAATTTGACTTAATCCTGATCATTGATATGGTGTATCCAATGCTCCAGATTTATTCTTATTTCTTTCCTAGAGCACCATTCTCATATGATTCTAACTCTATATATATATATAGAATTGCGTTCAAATGAGAATGGAACACAATGAAAGAAATATGAATAATTCTACACCATTAGATTCATCTCATCAATGGACATGATCAAGTCAAACTTTCATAAATAATGGTTAATCATTAATGGCAATTTAGTAATTATTTGAATACATTGTGGTCAAATATATGCATTTAGTCAACTATTAAGGGTAAGTTAGTCATTACACATATACCACAAGAGGGTCCCACACTTTCTCTTTCATCACTATCTCTCTCCCACATTCACACAAATTCATGCACTTCACACACACTCCTCCGATCACCGCCGATAAACCATCGCTGCTGCCACCAAGCGCCGCTGTCATCGTCGCCGCCGCCGTCATCGTCGCCGCCGCCACCGTCGTCCAGTCAAGCACCTCCAGCCATCCCCAGCCCGTCCTCCCTCCTCCCCTCCCCACACGCACTCCACCCAGTCACCGTCGATACCCCGTCGCTGCTGCCGTCAGAATGTCGCTGTCGTTGCTGATACCATTCTGTCGAGCGCCGTCAGCCATCCAAAGCTCCGTCCTCCGCCTCACCTCCACCTGACATGCCGGAGTCAACCCACCCCAAACCACCCTCACCGTGAACCACAACGAGTAGCAGATCTGCTGCAAACCACACTAGTCTCGTCACCGCCAGGTCTCGTCGCCACCGCAACCAACCACCACAAGCCCCACCACCAACCACCGCCAGCCCCGACATCAACATCTACCGGATTCGCCTCCAACCACCACTAATCTCGCTAGCAACCAACATGAGCCCCCCTATCGAAAACCACCATCAGATCCGTCCCGGACACCAACCACCACCAGCCCCGCAACAGCTGCGCACACAAACCCGCCGGCGCCCAGTCACGTCGTCGTCCATCTCTCTCTGGCAAGAGAACCTCCGACAATCGATTCCGCCGGCGCCCAGTCACGTCGCCGACACGATTCGGCGGCAGAATCGAGAACCTCCGGCAAGAGAACCTCCAACAAATGCACAGTTTCGGCGACAACGATTTGAAGTGAGAAGTAGGTGACGGGATTATTTTTTTCTGTTGGGATGCATGAAATTGATTTTGATTTTGGGGTGTAATTGATTTTTGGGTTATTGTATTAAAAATTGGTTAAGGATAGGGCTAAGTTGCAATATTTGTAATTTTAATAATACAAATTAATATTGGTTTGAATATTTTATTAAAATTTTAATAAATATAAAGTGAAAATTAAAGTCGGCATAGAATTGCAATAACGAAAATTTTAAAATTTAAAATTGAACCGACATATAAAGATTCAGACTAAAAATTTTAAAACATTAACGTGTATTTTATCTATAACTAGTGTGCATGAATATGGTCTCTATGTGCAGTATAAACATATATTGTGCACGAATTTGGTCTTTATAGCGGACTTAAATCAAATTGATAGTATTTTTATCACAATATATTGTGCACGAATTAAGATTTATTCCAAATCAAACTGAAATTGAATTAAAAAAATGGATTTATTCGATCAATTAACCGCATGTCCATAAATAATATAAATGATTTATTATTTATATTATAAAAGAAAATTACTTAATATTTAACTATTTATATTTAATATTTTATATTTATTTTGGTTGAAATACATAATATACAAGATATCAAAATTAATAATGTGCATTCATGCATTGTATTTCGTCTAAAATTATTACACATTCTACAAATCGTGGTATTTTTTTACGTGCATTAAAGTTTTATATACTATTGTGCAATACTAGTATGGATCCCGTGCGATGCACGGGTAAATTGTATTAAGTTAATACTTATAAATTAAAATTTTTGGATTAACATGTAATTCGGTTAGGACCGCAAACGAATCGAGCAAGTCGCGAGCCGCTCGCGAGCGCTCGAGTCAAAGATCGACTCGAGCTTGATTTTGACCGAACTTTAGTCGAGCTTGAGCCCATATTTTGCATCGTCGAGCGGCTCGATATACATGTTAAATTACTAAAAAAAAAACCCTTATTATATATATTAGTATTGGTGTTTAATGATAATTTTACTTTTCCACTTAACATTTTTTGAGCCGAGCTCGAGCATTTTGATTTCGAGTCGAGCTCGAACTATTGTCATGTTTTATCGAGTCGAGCTCGAGCCTAAAAAATCGAGCTCGAGCCTAAAAAATCGAGCTCGAGCAACTAAAAAAAAACTCAATCCTTCTCGATAAGGCCAATGCTCGACTCGGCCTACTCGTTTGCAGCCCTAAATACGGTTTACATGACATTATTAATTTATTAGAAATTAACAAATGCTAACCGTTATTAATTAAATGAAGCTAATTGAAAATTGTTTTGGGAAAAAACATATAAAACATAACTATCTAAAATACTAAAAGTACCTAAATGTTATATATAATGTCTAAAAATACCTAAAATATTCTATATTATTTGTAAAAATTCGCCAAAAATGTTCTAACAGTTGTTAAAAAACATGTCAAAAAACAACTCAGTTATTTTATGTTATTCTTAGTCACCGTTACCTACATAGAATAAATAAATAGCACAATCATTTCATATATCACAAGATTTTTATCATACAACAGTATGAAATTAGATTTTTATACATATGTGATGAAATAAATATACATTATTTAGTCGACCAACCACTTCTTTATTTATGAATAATTAAAATGAAATTGTGATGTCATGAATTTGAAATAAAAAAATCACGCACGTAATTTTTTTATTTAAAAGTTTTATTTAATAAATACATGAGTTTTAAATAAAATTCAGTAAACCTAAAAAGTAAACTTAAAAGAGTATGTTATTTAATAAATATATTAATTTCACAAAATCCAATAAAATTTAAAAGCATATAATATTTAATAAATGTATGAATTTCAAAATAAATTCAATAAAATCAAGATTCTTAAAAAGATGGCATCTGTATTAAAAATAATGGTAGATATACCATTCAAAGATGATAGAGTTTTCAATAGGTGGGTTTTAAATGAAATATAATTTAAATTAGTTTTTGATATAATGGAAGGATGGTATGATATTTTGAATGAGGTATAATTTAGATTAGTTTATGATAAGACATTAATTTTCAAAAATATCGTAGTCAATATAAATAGTTGAGGTTATTAATGCAACTATAACATAATATGATTTGTGCATCTTACAAAATATTTCATTGTGCAATAATTGAAGTAATGAGAATGAGATATTTTAGCAAATAAATAAGCAAAATGAGATTTTCTCTGATAAGTTGATTTCTTTCACTACAAGAAAACACTTCAATTCCAACGGCAAAAATTTCTGTTGGAAATTCCAATGAATATTCCAATAAACTTAATTTTATATTGGAATAAGTGTTGGATGGTTGAGAAATTCCAACGGATTTTTTCCGTTGGAATAATTGTAGAAATTTATTTCCATAGGATTTTCCGTTGGATTTTAGCTATTCCAACGGCCATTTTTCCCACGATTTTTTATACGTAGGAATATCCGTTGGAATAGCTATTCCAACGGAAAATATAAAGAATTCTAACGGAAAATTTCCGTTGAAATGTAAGAGTTTTTCTGTAGTGTTTAAAGCGAGTTTAAAACTTTATTTTATAAAACCTTTATTAGAATAAAAATCAGTTAACGCGTGATGGTAGGGATTGCCAATGCCATAATCTTTTCGGAGCAGGTAAATTGATTTCTTCACCAAAAAAAATTTTATTTTATGTTGGAGGTTTTGAAAGAAAAAAATTCTATCCACCTGCAATAATAGATACACATGAAATCCGCAATAATAGAGATTAACATGTTCTGAAAATTTGAAATGACAAATGAAGATTTAAGATATTGATAAAACTTTAAATTTTCAAAAAATTCAAACTATTTAATAAGAGGCGGCATATTGCGAAAATTTTCAAAAAAAGTTTCTATGTATAGTATATGTTTAGGGGGGATTTCAGCTGATTTTTTAGTTACTATTTAAGGATTATTTAGGTTGCCTTTTTATATAATAATAGATGTCTAAAATCAATGTGCAATATATATAACGCTAATGTGCAGTATATATATCACTAATGTGCAGTGTGTCATACGTTAATGTACGTATGTACCCACCGAACTATTGCCTAACAAATTAAACCAAACTAAAATACATAGTTTATTCAGTCGATTACCAAATTACATTAATTTTTATAAATAATTTTTTATTTATTTTATAAATAATTTATTTTTTGTAAAGTGCAACGTGTTGTTGAATACAATGCAACGTGATGATTTATAAAGTGCATTACTGAGTTTTTAGAAGTATAAAAAAATAATAAAGTATTAATTGATCCGACATATAAAATTTTGAACCGACAATTTTAGTTGGTTGATTTTTTATATTGTGCAATCACATAATCATTAAGGTGCAATCCATATAATTATAATGTGCAATCGCAATACATAAAAATATATAAATCATAATACTAATATTTTTCATATAGCTCGACTATTTCAATTTTGATCGAAATAATCAAAATATATAACTTTTAAAATGAATCGAATAACTAAAAATAATGTAAAGAAATAAAAAAATATGGTGAATTTTAATTTTTTAATGCATGGCTATTTTAGTCACTAGCGTTACGCTAAAGTGCAATCACATATACATTATTGTGTAATATGTATGTGACTATTGTGCATTCTATATTATACAAAATTAATGTAGAAATTGTGCATTTATTAGAGTTGTTAACTCGAATGAAAACAAAATTGAACCAAAATAATATGTTTATTAGGCGATTAAGCGAATCAATCATAACAACTGAAAATGTTATTTTTGTTGTAAAAACATACTTAGCTTATATTTTTTATTATAAAAACATATTTAGCATAGTCTCTCCATAGTAGTATACTGGTAGAAGGCATACAAACAAGACCCATATGACAGTGTTGCAGTTTAGTGGGAAAGCCTTTTTTAATATTTTATTATATAATTGTGTTTTGCTGAAAAGTAATAGTACATTTTATATAAAATATATAAAATAATCCCATTCGATCCCAACTCCCACGTCTATAGTGAAAATAATAATTTGCAATTAAGTCCTTAAAGGATGTCAAATTCTAAAAATAAAAGCCCCAAATTCAATATTTTTTCACGTTCGGCCCTATCAACCCAGCCCCGTACTTGCCGCCGGTGAACCTGCTGGCCGTTATCTTCACCGCCAAGACCTCGCTGGTGATCGATTTCATCAAATTTGGTTTTGATCTTGATAGAAAAAAGCAATCAAATTCAGGCCGATCCAGAACAATAAACCTAATGGTGTTATAGAAGGTCGTCTTCTCGGTAGGTGGCGAGAGCAGGTCGTCTTCAACGGCGACAGCGACAGTGATACATGACGCCGAAGTCGGTGTTCACCAGGTACACCCTTAGGCGGCTGAGGGTTGCGGGAGGAAGGGGTGACGGCGACAGACCTGCGGTGATGGCGACAAACCGATGGCAGCGGGCGGCGGGACCGACAACGGGAGGTGGACGACGACTCTGGTGGTCAGCCGACGTGGTGTCGATGATGGATTGAAGAATGTGTGTGTGGGGGAGGTGTGTAGATGCGTTATGTGCGTGGGGATGAGGGTCGGCCCACTGAGGGGCTTTTGGATTGAAAGGAATGACTGTAGTACCCTTACTGTGTGTAAAATATTGAAATTTTTTCAGCCACTAGATCATCTGATTCGGTAGCTAAGATGTATTCTTATTTCTTTCATTGAGCACCATTCTCACCGGAGCGCATTCCTATATATATATAATTATATGGTGGAAATTATTGTAATCTAAATAGTTGTATGTGGAATATAGATTGACTATACGACATTATTGTTGGAATGATTTTTTCATGCATCACATCAATAAATCAAATTTTAATTAAAAAGAAAGTATATATGCGATACTTCAGAATCAGCGAAACTAGTATTCAACCGTGTGTATTTGCACACTCTAAAATAGAATATTATAACTTATATTTATTCATATAGTATAAAATTATAAATTATACAATGAAATTATATTTTAAACATAGATTATTATAAATTATATTTATGCATATAATAATAAAAATATAAATTAGATAATGATATTATGTTTTAAATTTTATCATTGGTTAAAATAAATAGTACATAACTATTTGATTGCATATGAACCGATATATTTGATATAGCATAAAAGAGTGGCTCGGTAAATCGGCACATAGTTGTTCGGCCCAGAAGTAGCCCGGCCTGATAGTTCATTAGTAGCCCGACCTTAAGGGGCTCGACTTTATGGTATTACGGGTAGGTCGGTCCAACGGAGATAACTGTGGCCCAGCCATATTAGTGGCTCGGGTTTTAGATGGATTACTGGCCCATTATATGATGGACACGTGTGGTGTTAGGATCAATAGGGATTGGAAGATCTAGCGGTCAAGGATAGAAGCGTGGAAAGCAAGCTAGACAGATATGCATAAATAGGTAAAATGGGAGACATGGTAGGTCGGAACATATGCACTCATTATGAACCCTAATTCTAGACAGATCTTTGATTGATACTCGACTAACTTGAGCGTCGGAGGTTTACCGCTGGGATACTTCCAGGCGTCTTTGCAGGTCTTTGAGGGCTCAAGCGGTTGAGGGTCAAGAAGAGCCGGTTCAAAAAGCAATAGCATATCAATATTAATTACATAAAATATAATAAAGAATGTAATTTTGAGAGATCGCCAATTTATTAGCTTAAAAATATTTATTATAACATTTCATTATGTGATTTTAAGGAATTTTACTATAAGATTAAAGTAAATTAACTTATTTAAAAATACAATCGCTAAATAAGATAAAAAAATATAATATTAATTTTAGAATAAATAACTTCAACAAAAAGCTTACAATAATTTTTTATGTTTATGGAACTTTCATATATCATTTAGTTTAAGCTATAGTTATTAATTTTAATAATAACTATTATATGATATAATAAAAAGTGTAATTATTACTCCGTTAATATAAAATGTAATGATTTTTGTCTTAATTAACCCTAAAAAAAGTGCAATGAAATAGTTTAGCATTAATTAGATAGGGTGGATTAATAATAATAATAATAATAATAATAATAATAATAATAATAATAATAATAATAATAATAATAATAATAGAAGATTGTAACATAAAAAGATGGTAAACAATAATCAATATTATTAAATTTATTATTAGTAATTAAATATGGAGAGAGAGATATAAATGATAAAGTTTGTAACGGTTTTTGGAGGGAAATCGAAATGAGGTCTTATTAAATGTTTTATTAAATGATATTAGTCAGCAATTATATATATAGATGTGCTATAATTATTTCATGAAATTAGTCCCAATTATATTACAATTTTTTAACGTTATTTTTAATTACGATATGAATTTACTTCATATTACATAATTCCAATTCTTTTACTTAATTTTAAATAGAGCTATTATATTATATTGTATGTACAATTAATACGAAGTAGTTGTTTTATGATCTAAAAAGTATCATTTCTGGGACCCACGGGACGGTCTTAAAAAAAATGAAATTAAAGGAATACGTAACCTAGGAGTAAAAGATCTCCTAGACCTTATCATTATTGATTAAATAAACTTATATAAAAAGATTAACCTTTCTTTAGAAACAGAAAGTCAAATTCTTAGTCAAAGTTAATTAGCATATAATTCTTTCAATTAATAGCTAAAGTTATCTCCGTTACAATATGACTGTATTAAATGGTTTAAAGTCCGTGTAAAATCTTTTATCTCTTTAGACTCGTTTGCAATTTGCAATCTGTACCAAATATTCGTGTATTTGAAATTGATCTTTTCTGCCGTATATCCGTGCATTTAAAATTGATCTTTTCTGCCTTTAAAATCGTTTTCTAATCTATACAAAGTTTATCCATACAATCCCATCACATAAATCTCGGGATGTTTAAAAAATCCGGTAGCATACTGTTTTTTTTTTTTAATAAAAAAAGGTAACACACAATGTCTCATTAGCAACATAAATCCTTTATGTTTTTTGGTCTTTTTTTATCAAAATGATAGATAATATTATAAATCAAAATGCACAAATGTGCGAATACACAACAGCCAAAGGCTGAATACACAGCAGCCAACAATTGAAAAAAGCGGGAGGATAGGTCAGAAGACCGCCTAGAATCTCGACTAGCAACGATAGAATAAATACACTCGCAACTAAACTAACCAACAATACAAACAACTACAAGGACCCCAACAGGGCAATACCCGAGTGTCAGATCCCAACATGATAATAAATTTGACACACAGGCTCACAGAGGCCTAAAGGCCAAAAGAAAAAACACGAACCTAGACACAAACAAACACAAACACAGATACGCAACTAACACAGAACAATAGCAACTAAGAAAATAAAAATCTAATAGTCCTCCCCCGGCAAACGAGCAGATCCAACAGCAGTGAACGATTGACATAAAAAGGATCCCAGTCCGAGAAACCGCTACCGAAACTGCGCAACTGCCTATACAATAGCCAAATTCGAGACACAGACCCTTCCCAGAATCGACCCACCTCCAACCGAGAGAAAACCGGCCAACCCCCAGCAGCCCCTCTCAAAGCCCATCTAACACCACAAGCTGAGACCAAAAAAAGCCAGGTCCCCGGACCCCCGTCGCCACTAGCCGAACGGAAGGGGGGTGGGGGGGAGACAGCACGGTTCCTTAACCTTGGCCGCCAAAACAGCTGGGACCACGCCCCATCCACAGACCATACACCCCAAAACCACCGCAAACCCCGACAACCAACAACCCAACCCCGCCGTAAGCTCTGCCAGAAAGTGAAACTCACGGAGAAGAAGCCAATCGAAGCCAGAAAACAGGGAGATAGAAGGCTTACCACCAACCATCGAAGGTCCTCCCACGACGGGGAAGAAAGACCATCCATAGCCGACCGGAAACCGACTGAGAAGGCGGCGCCTCCTCTCTCTATTCCTCCATCGATTGGGACCATTTCGCACCAAAGTTGCAGAAATTCCGGTTGGGGGAGGGGGGTGGGAAAAGGTCCAGAACGAGAGCAGCGGTTGGGGGCGACCGCTGGTGGAGCCCCACCGGCGCCGAGGGAGGCAAACCGAAGGTGAGACAGTGGAGACTAGGTTTTTCTTATTATCGCAGAGAGAGAGAGAGAGAGCGAGAGCGAGAGTCAATTTATGCTATCAAATGTGGTTCTACTATGTTTTTTGGGTTCCACTATGTTCCACCGACTAGGTTTTTTTTTTTTTGGTTTAAAAAAAAATCTAATTTTCACCTATATAATTACTATTTTTTTCAAATATTATTAATATTATTAACTATTATAATATATTCGATATTTTAAACATTATTTGGACAATGATTAAGGATATATGGATGATACATGTACATATATGGAGGCTATACTTAAATATTTTTTATACATGTTTTCTTTACAGGATAGTTTAGAAAAAAAAATAGGTGGCTTCAAACATATTACAATAATAATATAGAATATTTTAGATACATTTTTATATATGTGATATAATATTTTAGATATTTTTAATATATATATATATATATATATTAAAATAGAATAAGATTTATCACGTTTTTCTCCCCAAAAATATTAAATACATACAATACAAAGTTAATATTAACTATGGCCAACTAAAAACCCAATCAAAACTAAAAACATTAATAAACAAACATGGTTCTATAGTAAAAATCTCAATCAAAACTCAAATTTAACTCAACTTTAACTCAACTCCACTATCTCCAATATTATCAATATAATTAAATAATATTAATCAATCATTCTTACACTTCACATCAACTTTAATTCACTATTCATTCACTCAAATAATTTTAACTAACCATTACTTCCAATCATTTTCTTCTATTTTTACATCAAATTAATTTAAATTATTTTAATTTAAGTATTATTTTAATATATCCACTAACTACTAACCATACTACCTTTTTTCAGAGTTAGCTATAATTAAAAAAAAATAATTTTTTACTAGTTCAATTCATATCCAATCACCGCCTAAACCCCACACACAAATAGGCACAAAAATTAAATTAATCAGTTAAGCACTCAAAGTCAATAAATTAAATTGAACACTTGGGAAAATTAGTAAATTGAACATATGGGAAAAATAAAATAACACTTAAACAAATAAAGCACTTAGCACACAATCACTTAGGCACAAAATCAAATAATTACATAGGCAAATAATCAAGTAATCACTTAGGAAAATAGTCAAACAATCACTTTTGTAAATAGTCAAATAATCTCTTAAACAAATAGTCAAATAATTATTTAAGCAAATAGTCAAATAATTACTTTACCAAATAGTCAAATAATCACTTAAGCAGATAATTCACAAAACACACTCAACATTTAGGACAATCAAAGCAAACAAGAACAATTAAGAAGAAATAAACAACATTAGACGTGCAATCAAAGCAAACAAGAACAATTAAGAAGAAATAAACAACATTAGACGTGCGATGTAATTCTATGGTATAACTTGTCGAACAACAGCTCAATATGCTAAGCAGTTATAACTGCTCCTTAACAGTAGAGAGAAATCGGGTTGCATTAATAAAGTTGTAAAAGCGCTTTGTAAATATTTTGTACGCGCTTTGTGTTAGCTGGGTTAATTCCCACGACGTCGTTTCAAGTGTTTAGGACGACGTCGTTTCCTGCTTGCATGAGTGATATAAATGCCCTTTGTATGTACGTCTCATTTTCAATGCAATCAAACAAAATTTCTCTCAAATCTTAGCTTGCGATTCTTCATGGTATCCAGAGCGCGTGACGATCCTGCAACGATCTAAGCTCCTCTCCAGTGGAGAACAATCGGATCAACGAGGCATGGCCACTCCTCAATGCGCGAGCTAGAAGCAGCTCAGAAGTGCGCGAAGATCACCCTTTTCTTCTTAAGTGGATCCGATCAACCAGGTATGCAGCTTGTCTCACATCAGTTGAATGGATCGAATTTTCTAGCTTGGAAGCGTGCAATGATGATCGCGCTTGGTGCTAAAACAAAGTTAGGGTTTATCAATGGATCTATTGAAATTCCTGAAGTAAATGATCCGAGTTTTGAAAAATGGAGAAAAGCAGATTGGACGGTCATTTCATGGCTTTTGAACTCTTTGTCGAGAGAGATTGCTGATGCTTTCATGTGTGCTGAAACGACAAAGTATCTGTGGGATAAAATTTGCCAAAGGTTTGGGGAAAGTAATGGCCCGCTCATCTACCAGCTTCAAAGAGATATTGCTAGTCACAATCAAGGAAATGAATCGGTTATGGCTTATTTCAACAAACTTAAGAAAATGTGGGATGAGCTGAGTTATTTGGTGCCTCAGCTGTCTTGCAAGTGTTAGATTGGTAAGGCAATTTTGGAACAGAACATGCAAGAGAAGTTAATGCAGTTTCTTATGGAGTTAAACGAAGGTTTTGATCATGTCAAAAATCAATTTTTGTTGATGGATCCTTTACCAACAGTAAATAAGGCATATTCTATGGTTTTGTCAGCTGAAAGGCAGAGATTTGTGCAGTCCACTTTGGGAGATCTCAGTACAAATGTTGCAATTACAGTTAGATACAATGGAGGAAACAAGGAAAATAATGCTAAACCACAAACCTTTTATCACAAGTCAGGAAGAGAGGGGCAGAGACTCAGTAAGGATGAGAAAGCCAAGCTATTCTGTGATCATTGTGGTAAGAGTGGACATGATAGGAGCACATGCTTCAAGATTCATGGATTTCCAGATTGGTTCAAAGACAACAAGGACAAGAAATACAAGAGCACAGTGAATATGGTACAGGCTGAGAATACATGGAAACAACAGGGTGCTGGGATTAACTCAATGGGGGACATTTCAGCTCTAGCACAGGAAGTTGCCAAACTACTGGGAAGATATCCACAAGACAGTGAGAAAACCAAACCATATAAAGAGGAGGAACAATATGTTAACTTTGCAGCAAATGTAGATGGAGGAGAAAGACATTATGCACTGTCAATGTATGATGAGTTAGGTGAAAAGACTTGGGTGATAGACACTGGAGCAAGCAAACACATGTATGTGAGTCAAGCTTTGATGAGAAACATCACCAGCCTACAGTCACCCATTGCTGTGTATATGCCATATGGTAATGTTAAAATGGTGACACAAGTTGGGGAAGTGCAGATATCCCATAATCTTACCTTACATGGAGTGCTTTATGTGCCATCCTTTAAATACAACCTCCTATCAGTGACTCAGATATGTATCACATCCCATTTAAGATGCAACTTCACTTCAAGAGGCTGCTACCTGCAAAAAGAAAATTCAGGAGAAATTATAGCAACAGGTAACCTGAAGGACAAACTCTATATTCTGAACTGTAATGAAGGATGTGTTGGTTTTAGTTGTAAAGCATCTCTCATGGACTGGCACAAGACACTTGGGCATGCTTCCTATGGGATAATGAAACAGTTATCATTTCTTAAGGACAAATGTGACACACAAGGAGAGTTGAACCTGAAAGGATGTGATATATGCTACAAGGCAAAGCAGCACAGGCTGCCATTCCCAGATAGCAATATCAAGACAACAGAATGCTTCTCATTATTGCATGTGGATATTTGGGGGCCCTGCAAGGAAGAATCAGTTCTGAATACACCATACTTCCTCACAATTGTGGATGACTATAGCATGAGTGTTTGGGTTTTTCTTATGGGAACAAAGGGAGAGACACCAAGTCTGTCTGCTGAAGAAATTCATAGTCATGATCCAGACACAATTTGGTAAAACTGTCAAACAAGTAAGAAGTGACAATGGACAAGAATTCTTGAGTTCTGAGTGCCAAAGGATGTTTGATGATTTTGGAATCATACATCAAAGAAGTTGTGTGTACACACCACAACAAAATGGTGTTGTGGAAAGGAAACACAAGCAGATTCTTGAAGTAGCAAGAGCATTGATGTTTCAATCAAATATGAGCATAAAATACTGGCCATATGGGGTTTTGCCTGCAGTGCATGTGATCAATAGATTACCTAGTGTAGCTTTGAACTGGGAAACACCTTTTGAAAGAGTGTATAATGAAGCACCAGACTACACAAAATTGAAGCTATTTGGGTGTTTGGTGCATGCAGTCAACACAAGCCCTAACAGAGGAAAATTGGGGCCTAGATCTCACAAATGTGCATTCCTTGGGTATGCTAGAGGGTGCAAAGGATATATTCTGTTGGATATTGATGATGGCAGAAGGTTCATATCAAGAGATGTAGTTTTTGCCACTGAAATCTTCCCTTACAAGGAGATGGAGAATAACAGCCATAAATATACACCCTTACCACTTGTAAAGGATTCGGCTCAATCTGATAGTGATGAGGGATCAACACAAGATGAGGGCACACCACTGCCATCACCACAGACAGAAAGTGGCAAGAAAATTAGAAGAAAGCCTACATGGATGAAGGACTATGTTTGTGATAGTGCTGGGATGAATACAATGCCACCTGATGAAGATGAGGCAGCTTTTCTAGATAATATCACCACAGGACAAGAACCTACACACTTTGAGCAAGCCAGACAAGACAAACAGTGGGTTGAAGCAATGAATCTTGAGCTTAAGGCTTTAGAGGACAATCACACATGGGAGCTAACACATTTGCCACATGGCAAGAAAGCCATAGGATCAAAATGGGTTTACAAAATCAAAAGGAGGGCAGATGGGACAGTGGAAAGGTATAAAGCAAGGTTGGTAGCCAAGGGTTTCACTCAAGTGGCTGGAGTGGATTACTTTGATGTGTTTTCTCCAGTGGCTAACCTAGTCACAGTCAGAATGTTCATTGCCTTAACAGCCATTCAAGGATGGACCATATGGCAACTTGATGTGAACAATACCTTCCTACATGGCATTTTATCTGAAGAAGTATATATGAAGTTACCACAAGGTTATAACAAAGGGAAGGCTGGACAAGTTTGCAAGCTTGTTAAGAGCCTTTATGGCTTGAAGCAAGCATCTAGAGAATGGAACTGTGAACTTTCCAAGAGGCTGCTGGAATTTGGACTTGTGCAATCACCACAGTATCATTGTTTGTTTACACAGCACAAAGATGGTCACTTCCTTGCCATGTTGGTCTATGTAGATGATGTCCTAGTGATGGGATCTAATTCTCAGCAGATAATGGATTTAAAAAGATACTTGCATGATCTCTTCACTATCAAAGATCTTGGTGTTGCAAAATACTTCCTTGGAGTTGAGATTTCCAGAACAACTAGTGGGATTCATCTCTGTCAGAGGAAATACATCCTAGATTTACTAAAGGATATGGGGTTAGAGGATTGCAAGAAAGCTGCAACTTCCTTACCACAAGGGTTGAGATTAACAGGTTATGATGGACAGCCTATGTCTGAGCCAGAAACATATAGAAGACTTATTGGCAGGCTGCTTTACCTTAATATGACTAGGCCGGATGTGAGCTATGCGGTTCAGCAGTTAAGTCAATTTGTCAACAGCCCTTTCACTGAACATTGGGATGTTGTAGTCTAAGTACTCAAATATCTCAAGGGCACCATTAGCCTTGGTCTCTTTTTCAAGTCCCAGTCACACCCTCTACTCCATGCCTATTGTGATGCAGACTGGGCTACTTGCAAGGACACTCGTCGCTCAATCACTGACTACTGTGTTTTTCTCGGTGATAATCTCATTTCTTGGAAAAGTAAGAAGCAGGTGACAGTAGCTCGATCGTCGGCAGAAGCTGAATACAGGTCCATGGAGACCACGACTTGTGAACTCCAATGGATTTACTCTCTGGCCAAGGAGTTTCAGCTGCAACCTTCCCTACCGATCGTCGGCAGAATGCTGCAATGCACATTGCGGCAAATCTCGTCTTTCACGAAAGGACCAAACACCTCGAGATTGATTGTCATATCGTCCGTGATAAATATAAGGCCGGCTTTATCAACCCAACTTATGTGCACTCTTCTGCGCAACTAGCGGATTTCTTTACCAAGCTCTTACCTGCTGCTGTTTTTCGTCGCCTGCTGTGCAAGTTGGAGTGTGAAGTTGGGTGTTTCTACTGTTGATCACACTCCAACTTGAGGAGGGGGTGTCGAACAGCAGCTCAATATGCTAAGCAGTTATAACTGCTCCTTAACAGTAGAGAGAAATCGGGTTGCATTAATAAAGTTGTAAAAGTGCTTTGTAAATATTTTGTACGCACTTTGTGTTAGCTGGGTTAATTCCCACGACGTCGTTTCAAGTGTTTAGGACGACGTCGTTTCCTGTTTGCATGAGTGATATAAATGCACTCTTCCTAAACATCGTTTCCTGTTTGCATGAGTGATATAAATGCACTCTGTATGTACTGTCTCACTTTCAATGCAATCAAACAAAATTTATCTCCAATCTTAGCTTGCGATTCTTCATAACTGAAATAAGTAATTCTAAGATTTAACTGAAATAAACGGGTCGCTACATCCTAATCGTCGGCCAACTTCTATAAAATGATAAGATAAGATTATACAAACTCTTCCACTCATACTCTATAGTCGCCACTTTAAACGAAAAATTGATTCTAACTTAGACGTCGGAAGATCTACCCTGGAGACAAATCTAAAATTTTGTATTGTGCAGGGTGTCGAAGCAAATGACAACTCTGAAATTTTGTATTGTGCAGGGTGTCGAAGCAAATGAAACGCATTAAGGAGGACGTAGACGCATACAAGGCCGCCGCCACGCACATATCCTCGAACTAACGCCAAGTATTTCTTGTACCACCAGTTAATATTTTATTTATCTATCTAAATAATATTCGTTATCATTTAAATAATATTTTTTTTTTTGGTACTGAAAGAGGAGAAAAGTTCAAGCCGCTATTCGACGAGGGTAGGCCACTCCCAGCACGTCATGCTGAAGCCATGGTTTCAATCCCGTCGGCGAGAACTCTAGCCGTTGCACCCCCTGGTCCCGTTGCCGCAAGCGACGCCAAATAGTCGGCCGAGAAGTTTGATTCGCGATAGACATGTTGTAGGACCACATTCCAATCTCGATTCATCACCTCCCGGATAGCCCGGACAAGGCTACTGTACATACCTTGATCGTCCGACTGGCCAATCACCATTTAAATAATACTTTGTTTGGGTTTGTTTTCTAAAATAGTTTTGTTTTTATTAAAATCCTATTTTACGGAGCACAAACAGCAGCCTTTGGTACTTTTTCCAACAAAAGAAAAAACGAAAGGAAAGAAAAAAGGTTTAATACCTCTTCACCACATATTATGTTAGAAAAAAAAAAAAAAAAAATTACAAGGATGAAACTCAGTTAATACACAGCTAATATCCAGCTTTTCAGTAAAAGGCCAGCCCATCTGAGCCCATCATCGGAGGTGGTTGGTCGGGATACGACGGCCCAGGCTCTGGTGAGTTAGGAGGTGGCACATCAGGTGGTACTATCTCGGGTGGAGGAGGCATAGGTGGCCGAGGTGCCTCCGGCTTTGGTGGAACCAAATCCGGTGGGCTTGGAAACTCTGGGCCTGGGTTAGGCCCAGGCGAGAGAGGCGGAGGGTCAGCAGGCATCTCCGGAGGAGTTGGGTCAATGTCCGGAACACTGGGCCTCGGCGGCATCTCAGTTGGCGCACCAGGCTCATATTCAGGTGGAGGAGCCGGAACCTCTGGCGGCAGATTTCCCGGATTGTAAGTTGGGCCATGGGCCCGGCCCGTTATCCAAGATGGAGTAAAAAAAGCACGATTTCTTTGTTTAGCAAATTGGGTCCAATAAGTTGATTTTGTTCTTCGAATTTTAGAGGCGAGTAAAGGGGTGATTGAGGGTGATGAAAAGGGCAACATGTTTTTATTTATCAAATTCGTAGAGACCAAATTTATTGAGAGCAACGACATACGTAGAAGAAGAAAGAGGATAAGTCGATACAAATAAGATCTGTATGTAAGCTTCAAGGGAGATCATATCATCATATATTAATACTAACATTCTTGTACGTGGCAAGGAGGGGGACACGTGGAGCCCATGCAAACTGCATACGTGGATTTGAGGCATATGTGTTCATTCGCAGTTGTAGGATCTGGAACGGTCCTACTGTTTAAGCAAAACTAAACGATATTCATAAGTTGTCTTCTTCAAAAATCTAATTTTTCATATTTTAGATGAACGGGAACTAGAGATGTTAAATGGTTCTTGACCCGACGGGTCGATCTATTTAACGGGAAAAAAAAAAAGATTAGGGCCCTTTATTAATAGTCCGTTTAAATCAGGACTTTTTAGGTCCGAATCGTTTAGCTCGAAACCCGCTAGTGCTGACCCATTTAACTAGGATTGAGTGGTGTAATAATTAGCATCAAGTAAGTAATATGTTCTTAGATTCCTTGTATAGTACAATTTTGCTATTCCACTTTGTAAGAAACTGGGGGAAAAGGAAAGCCAATATGAAACCCAAATGAGGTTCCATCCCAAAACCAATTGGTGAAAGGAGGAGTAGCCCATTAAACTTATTAAGTGGGTCTATTTTCCATGTATGAACGATGTGGGACAACTCACAAGTGATATTCTAACACGCCCCCTCACTTGTGAGTCCTGATATCATGTCTCTAACCCAGGCACAAAGTGAGCTCTGATATCATGTCTTTAACCCAGACACAAAGTTGGTCGGGCTCTGATATCATGTCTCTAACCCAGACACAAAGTGGGCTCTGATACCATGTAAGAAACTGGGGGAAAAAGGAAAAGCCCATATGAAGCCCAAGTGGGGTTCCATCCCAAAACCAATTGGTGGAAGGAGGAGTAGCCCATTAGTCTTATAAGGTGGGTCTATTTTCCATGTATGAACAATGTGGGACAACTCACAAGTGATATTCTAACACGCCCCCTCACTTGTGAGTCCTGATATCATGTCTCAAACCTGACTCTGATATCATGTAAGAAACTGGGGGAAAAGGAAAGCCCATATGAAGCCCAAATGAGGTTCCATCCCAAAACCAATTGGTGAAAGGAGGAGTAGCCCATTAAACTTATTAAGTGGGTCTATTTTCCATGTATGAACGATGTGAGACAACTCACAAGTGATATTCTAACACACTTGTCATGTGAGTATGAGTTTTAATGGATTATTATGATTTTGAAAGATAATTATTAACATAGTGATAGAATTTTAGTGAAAATTCCTAAAGCGTACAAAATAAGTCGTAAAAGGTAATTGTAAGTAATAATTGAAATATTTTTTTGCTTTGAGAAATTTAAGAATTTGTAATGTGTGTTCATATATGATATGTAGTTGTATATATATAGAGGTAAATACTAAATACCCATTGAAAACAATCATTAATTAGTCGTTGTTATTTTTTTTATATTTTTTGTTCTTTTTATTTTTGATATTTTTTGATATATTATTATTATTATTGTTATTGTTATTATAGCCCGCATAGCCCGAAGCCCGCTAGGGTTAGAGTCAGGTCCTTTTATTGGTAGCCCTTTTAAATTCGAGCTTTTTAGGTCCGACTGTTATTGGGCTAGCCCGAAACCGTTAAGGTTAGCCCGTTTAACATCTCTAGCCCGTCCATTAGATCGGCGATTTCCAGAATCGGCCCGTGGGGTGCGGTCCTATTCGGACCGTACTGATTCGAACTGGTGCATGTCGGTGCTGATGGGAGATTATGTTTCAGTCTTAAAAGGAAAGCAACAAATATATTATACACAAGAGATGGAATTGAAGTTGCATTCTTATCCTCATTGATGCTTACATTATTAATTAATTGAGTTTAAAGATCCGTGATACTGTTCCATTAAGAGCAGTGGGACCAGAGAAGCTATTGAATTGGTTTCTTCATCTATATATATATATAAGCACCGCTTGTTTCCATGGATATATATACATCATTTTTCTAACAGACTTACATAATAATAAATACTAAAAGTTGAGAGAGATATATAATAAAGATGTTGAAGTACAATGACTACTACTACTACTGCGTGAATATTGCATCATGGGTGTTGGGTTTAGCGGCAGCAGTAGTGTGGTTGTGGAAAATTGTGAGGTGGGCTTGGGTGGAGCCGAGGCGCATGGAAGCTTTCCTGAGGAAGCAGGGCCTCCGAGGCAATCCTTACACCTTTCTCTTCGGAGATGCTAATGAAATCGCCCATCTCTACCGCCAAGCAAACGCCGAACCCATCGATCCTTCCGACGACATCGTGCCTCGTGTCATGCCCTTCATCAAAAAAACCATCCAAACTTACGGTAATATCTATAAATATAATAATACCCCCAACCCCCATTTTTATTACTCAAAATTCATGGAGATGCTACAGTGCCTCGTTATGCAATCATTTGTAACTGTGATCATCATGTAACTGTAGTAGATAATTGATGTAACGGTTACAAATCTCGATGAAATGGTTTCGTAACGGCACCGTAGCATTTCCTGTATAATATATCATCAACTCTATTGCTTTTTTTTTTTTTGTCAAAAAAGGCAATTGTTGTAGCCACACCTGGAGTACGCTATATATAGCCTCACTTAACTTATTATTATTATTATTATTATTATTATTATTATTATTATTATTAAAAGCTTTTTACACTAACGTTATATTTCACAAAATTAATAATATTACATCTCCTAAAATCAAATATCGGCTATCTCTTAATCAGTTTTTTTACAGAGTCATCGGATGGCTCGACTTTTGGATCCATCTATAATTATTCATAAATAGTGTATTGACACGTGTCCTACAATAAATACACTATGGACAGATGTCCGATTCATATAGGTTTCATACAACAAAATACCAATTAAGTATTGATTAGAAAATTTTATTGAAAAATTATGACATAAATTATCTACTATCAATATCAATTAACTTCATAATTAATTTTATTACTTAAATTTCAAATGGGATTTAAAATAATAGTGTTGGCTAATTTTTAAAGTTGTAAACATGCGGGTAGTATTGAAAAATTGTAAAAATTGATGAAAAGAATATTCAAAAAATACTATTTTGGGTTTGAGAATAAGTTTTTCGACTGAAAATGAATTATTATTTGATATAACAGTTACTGCAAAATGAATTTGAAAATAAATCGAAGATGGTATAAAATGTGCTAGGCAATGGGTTGGGTACTAGCATCTAGGTTAGAGATGTTAAACGGTCTTTGGCCCGACGGGCCGACCCGTTTAGCCCAGAAAAAAATAGGGTTAGGACTTTTTATTGGTAACCCGTTTAAATCAGGGCTTTTTAAGCCCGAACCGTTTAAACCGAAGCCCGTTAGGGCTAGCCCGTAACCCGCTAGGGCTGGCCCGTTTAACTTGAATTGGATGTTTTAAATGTTTGCAGCAAGTAAGTAATATGCTCTTAGATTCATTGTATATTACAATTTTGCTATTCCACTTCACATGTAAGTATGAGTTGTAACGAATTATAATGATTTTGAAAGATAATTATTAACAATATTCTTATTGTACTCCACACCTAAATATTTAAGAACGACTAATAGGAAACAATGAGACAAAGTCCTAACACATGAAACATAGTGATTGAATTTGTAATGATATAATATCGTAAAAATTTCCAAAGCCAAAATAAGTAGTAAAATGGTAATTGTAAGTAATAATTCGAATATTTTTTTCTTTTGAAAAAAATATGTTATTTAAGAGTTTGTAGTGTGCGTTCATATATGATGTGTAGTTATATATATAGAGCGGTAAATACTAAATAACCGTTGAAAACAATCGTTAATTAGTCGTTGCATTTTTTATAACTTTTTATTTTTATTTTTATTTTTGATACATTATTATTATTATTATTATTATTATTATTATTATTATTATTATTATTATTATAGCCCGCATAGCCTGAAACCCGCTAGGGTTAGAGTTAGATCTTTTTATTTGTAGCCCGTTTAAATCCGAGCTTTTTAGGCCCAGACCGTTTAACCCGAAGCCCGCTAGGGCTAGCCCGAAACCGCTAGGGCTAGCCCGTTTAACATCTCTAATCTAGGTAGGGATCAGACGGGGTTTATGCGCTTATAAAAATCCAATAAATTTATTTGTATTTAGAATCATACATAACATACAACAATATTTTATAAAATATACTACTTAGTATGGTTAAGTACATATATTTTTTTTTAAAAAAAATATATTATATACTTCTTATATTATATTAATTTGATGACATTATAATTATTTTCATTATTTTATTAATTTATATACATTTTAGGTATAAAATAAACAAATATGTTTTTTATATTTAAAGAAAAAAAAACAAAATCTTTGTGTAAAAAAAAAAACGATTTTTTTTTAAATCACTACAAGAAAGCACTTCAATTTCAACGAAGAATTCCAACGGCAAAGTTTTCTGTTGGAAATTCCAATGAATATTCCAACAAACTTAATTTTATGTTGGAATAAGTGTTGGATGATTGAGGAATTCCGACGGATTTTTTCGGTTGGAATAGTTGTAGGAATTTATTTCCATAGGATTTTCCGTTGGATTTTAGCTATTCCAACAGCCGTTTTTCCTACGAATTTTTTATACGTAGGAATATCGGTTGGAATAGCTATTTCTAACAGAAAATATAAAGAATTCAAACGGAAATTTTCCGTTGGAATGTAAGAGTTTTTGTAGTAGTGAATATACTAGTGTCTAGGTGGGAACTGGACCACCTAGGTCGCCGCAAAATCAGTTAAAGCAGGACAAACTTCGCAATCGTACAGATCACCTAGACGTCACTTAGCCTGCCTAGGCGGCGCCTACTTGCACAAGTGTGTAGAAGGGGCGCCTAGACGAAAATTGGAACACGTGGGTACCCCCTAGCGCCTAGCTCGACTTTTATTGTAGTGTTTAGAACAACACCCCAAAGAAGGTGGGGGGTTAAGGTCTGACCCCCAACCTATATATTAGCAAGGCCCTAAATGAGCTGAAAAAATAACAGTCTACAAGACCAATGTCCGATATATATCAAATCAAACGAAAACAAATAAGAGACAAGAAAAAGTGAAAAGAAAAGATACAATTAAAGCAGCAAGTTGTTCTTTTTACAAAACAGGCATTTCACTTCTCCATAAGCGTGGAAATTAAACGAGATAGCGTGTGATTGTTCTTTCTACTAAAAATTATACTCCCTCCTATTCATTATAAATGTCGTTTTGACTTTTTTGATTCATCCATTTTGTTATGTATTTAGACATATTAATGTCTAGATACATAATAAAATGGATGAATCACAAAAGTCAAAACGACATTTATAATGAACAGGAGGTAGTATATTAATTAAGATGATAAACTGATTGATCTGATGAACAAAAACAGGGAAGAACGCATTCGCATGGATCGGGCCAAGAGCCCGAATAATAATATCTGAGCCTGAACTGATGAGGATTGTGCTAAACAAACACAAGACCTACCAAAAAAATTTCAGGGTATCAAACAAGATAATCAGACTGGTGGTTGGAGGACTTGTTTATTATGAAGGAGACGAATGGAAAAGATCAAGGATGAAGCTCAACCCCGCTTTTCATCTCGAAAAGTTGAAGGCGAGGATTTGTTTTCTTTCTTCTTACTCGGCAATTTGAGCGAAAGCTAAGATTTTAATGTTTGTAATTGTGAACACAATGCAGCAAATGGTTCCTGCAATGCAGTCATGCACAGAGAACATTCTTAATCAATGGAAAAGCAAGATAGGTGGCGATGGCACGTGTGTTGTGGATGTGTTGCACTACCTTGAGGACTACAGCGGCACAATGGTGTCGAAGTCTTTGTTCCACGCCACTTACAATGACGAGATGAGAAGAAATTTTCACTACCTTAGGGACCTCACTATCATGACCGACACCGCCTCCAAGCCCTTAAATTTTCCTGGCTCAGAGTACTTCCCCTCTAAAACCAAAAGGAGAGCCAAGGAAATGGAAAAGGAAGTTCGTCGGTCATTTACTCAAATGATCGAGCAGCGGCTGAGGGACAGAAGAAGGTCTTCATCACGTGGGCCTAATGAGGGGGCAGACCTGCTCGACTTCATCCTAGACGAATTGTACGAACTGGAGAGGAGAAACAGCAGGGTAAGCAACAACAAGCGGAAGATAATGGAGGAGGCCATTGCACAGACCAAGTTGTTCTACTTTGCAGGCTTCGACACGACTTCTAATCTCCTTGTCTGGACCATGATCACACTTGCCATTCATCACAACTGGCAGGCCCGCGCGCGGGAGGAGGTTCTGCAGGTATTGGGCCAGAACAAGGCCCTCACCCACCATGATTTGAACGAGCTCAAAATTGTGAGTAATCAATCCTTCTTTTTTTTTTTTTTTTTTTTTGGTTCATAATTTTTATTTATTAGTATCATCACTATTATTTATTTTGTGTATATAGGTAAACATGATACTGCTTGAGGTTCTGCGTCTATATCCACCTGTGATGGAACTCTCCCGAGTGGTGGAGGAGGAAACTCAACTGGGAAACCTCAGAATCCCAAAGGGAGTGCTTTTGCAGCTGCCAATTGCAATGCTCCACCGGGACCCACAGATATGGGGTGAGGATGCCTTGGAATTCCGTCCCGACAGGTTTGCTGAGGGGAGCCTCAAAGCGGCCAACGGGCAGGCGGCTTTCCTGCCATTCAGCTGGGGCCCACGGATTTGCATCGGCCAGAACTTTGCACTCTTGGAGGGGAAGGCCTTCGTGGCCCACCTCCTGCGCACCTTCTCCTTTGAGCTGGGCCCCACGTACCTGCACGCACCCTACGCCGCCTTCACTGTACAGCCGCAGTTCGGGGCCCCACTGCTCCTCCGCAAACTCTACTAGGATCCATCTTCAATTTACTTGTATTTTTGTTTTCTACTTGGTTGTTCTGTTTAGTAGTTTATTAGAACAACTCTGAACCATTGTGTTTGTAATGCCTTGAGAAAATCTAGTGTAAGTATCATCATACACAAGGCATAATTAATTAGGAAAGTTACAAAAACCACAACCATATATTCTCATTATTCTGAGATCCACACAAGCTGGAACAGAATGTGGATCCAATACAAACACTCACAACAGTAAAACACACTGCCCGCATACATTGTAGTAGCTAGAGCTGTCTCATGACCAAATTCAAATGTGACAACAACACCATATATATAAAATAAAACACATTGCATTAATTTTCACATATAATGAATTTACTACAGATTAGAGCTCTGTGAGGATGAGCGGGGCACCGTACTGTGGGTGGATGGTGAAGTCAACCTTGGGTCCGTGCTTATAACTTGGGGAGAGGTCTATCGAGAATTTCCTGAGGAGCAAAGCAATGAACACCTTGAGCTCGATGACAGACATATTTTGACCGATGCAAATTCTGGGCCCGGACCCGAATGGCATGAACATGCCCAACCCGTACTTCTTGGTTGCCGTGGCAACTCCATCCGCAAACCTCTCGGGCTTGAACTCCTTGGCGTCATTTCCCCACAAATCGGTACTCCTATTTAACAGTAGAATGGGGTATGTCATGAGAGTGCCTTTGGGTATCATGTACTCTCCTATCTTTGTGTCATCCACTATAAGCCTTGATAACTCCATACTCGACGGGTATAGACGCAACACCTCATTCATGATCATTGTTATCTACATGAAAAAACAAATAAATTTTCAAGAGCATTTATTCAATCGTATATCATATATAAAGTAAAGCCCGCTTATTATAAGAAACTTACGACTTTAAGTTGACTCAAGTCGTCGGCAGAGATCTCTTTTTTGTCTCCGATCACCCTCATAACCTCTTCCCGCGCTCGATCTTGCCAGTCTTTGTAAACTGCGAGATTGATCATGGTCCAACATGTTGTATTGGAAGAGGTCTCGAAACCCGCGAAGAAAAAGATCTTGCATTGTCCGATGATGTCATCAATCATTTTCCGACGATCCCCACCGCCTTTGGTTTGCTCATCATTGTACAAGTCCTCCATGAATATCTCCAACAAGTCCCGATTCTTGGAAGTCGTGTCTCGTTCTCCTCTCCTCATCTTTTCGAGCCTTTCATTAATCATAGACGTGAATGAGTCTTCTATGAATCGATTCACTTTGTGAGCCTCTATGTTCTTCTTGGTAGGAAAATACCTTTAACATGACAAGAACATGATCAATATGATTCTGAACAGTTTCAAGTCTGTTAACAAATCATATGTAATACTTACTTTTGTCCAGGTAGACTCAAGAGATCAACGGAGAGTCTCCCCAAACCTTCCAACTCGACGAGTTTGAAGAAAGTTTCTTTAACCTGACCTGTGTATGGAGAGTTAAACATCAACTGTGCCAACACCGAGCTTGTGTAAATGTCCAAATGCTCTTTCACGTCGATCACGTTAGACCCACCGCCCGCTGACGTAATCTTCTGCCATTCATTTAGGATGTTCTCACAGCATACTTGCACCTTAGGCACCAGTGGCTGCAGCAATAACAAATTAACAGCAGTAAAAAAGTTGGTTGGCCATTAAGCACCATAAGTACGTACATAACAAACACCAATTGAGCTGTGAAACGACATTATATTATCAATACTAAAAACTCTTTTAATTTAACACCTTCAAATTGGTGGTGTGGAAAGCCGGGTTGAGCTGAGACCGGGTTTTGTACCATTCGTCGCCTTCCATGTTAGCGAGCCCTTTGCTTATTAGCATCTTAGCTATTGGATTATTCGCTTTGAATGGCTTCTTATATTTGCGATAATTGATCATTAGCTCTCTAAACACACTAGGCTCGGTTATGTAAACCCGCGGTCGAGGCCCCATCCAGTTGAACGAAAAATTCCCTGCATCAAGATTATCAAATGTACTATCATGATTAATCCATTATTACCACTATAGATTGCCTATTTACCATATTCAATGCATACTCAAATAATTTTAAGTATCTCACTTCACACCATCGCTTTCCTACTTAACATCAAATCAACGTCACTTATTTCATTCTAAATATTATTTCAATATTCAACTAACAACTAATCAAACCAGCTCCTTTAAAATTAAGCATGGTTAAAAAAAATTTAGTAGTTTATTTGTATCCAAACGCGCCCTAAAGATACCGTATTTGTTGACAGTGTCGAGTATGTTGGGCATGAGACGAGGCACGATGTCGTCGGCAAGGTCGATGGGCTTGGAGAAAGCTTTCTTGTAGAGTTCATCAACTCCTTTCATGTCCCCTAACAAAGGCTTGTATGTGGTGCCTTTCATGCCTTGTTTTCTGAATAGCCTCTCGATCCTCTTGGGCGTCACCCAAGCCCAGTTGATGAATTGCCATAACAACACTCCTACCACGCTCAACACTGGAACTATCACAAATTTCAACATTCTTATTATAATTTTTTGCTGCCTAACTTAGTTTTGCAATTGGTTGAGAACTCTCCACACACTCTGCCCCATATATAAGGGAAATATAATAGTGAATGTTTAAATAATGTAGGGACGTTTTAGTTTTGGATTTTTTAGATACCAACTAGCTGGGTGCCGTCAAATAAGACTCTGACCTTATTCTTATAAGTTTAACTATTCAAATTTACATAATGTTAATGTTATGGTGCTGTTGCGGAATCATTCCGACCATCGGGGTTTGTAACCCTTAGATCATCTATCCTCGACGGTTGTATGATGATCTAACGGTTACAAATCACGACGGAATAGTTCCGTAACGGGAACATAGTATATCCCTAAACATTTTAACAATAATATAAATCCCGACAGAATAATTTTGTAACGGGAACGTAGTATCTCCCTAAACTTTTTAACAACAATATAAATTTCGACGGAATAGTTTCGTAACGGGAACGTAGCATCTCCCTAACCATTTTAACAACAATATGCATAGATTTTCCTCATAAGTGGGTCCTATTCGAACAAAAAGAAAAGCCACCAAGTTGGCACACCACATTTTTTAGCACAATATTAGGAAAAAAAGGTATTTATTTGCTCGCCATTTGGTCCATCACTGATTCCAGAGACAAGAAAGCAGACAAGGGTGCGATAAAAGGTAAGGACCCATTTCGAATAAATAGCCATTGGAATAAGCATTAAAAAAAAAAAAAAGAAAGAAAGAAAGAAAAAACCACTCAGGTTTTGGGTGGTCAGAAACATTTGAGGTCCTCGACAATTTTATTTTTTTACATCAAATAAATCATTAGTCATCAAAATATTAACGAAAATATCGTCAAATTCAATTTTGAACACTCATTTTCTAACAATGAATCTAAAGATAAAAAAACAAAATATGAGTCCTCGCGCTCCTCATGTCACTATGGTCTATGGGACCTCGTGGCCCTCGTGTCAATATTATAGCAATAATCCAAACTCACATACGCCACACAACCACCCAAGTCTAGACATGCCCATAGTTTGACCGGGCCCATTCTGAGCCACATGTAATTAAATTTTTGACCCAACGGAGTCCAGGCCAGCCCGCAAATTTTCCATTTTTTATTTGTTGGGCCGGACCGAGCCGTGGCCCGCCAGTAGCCGCTGGCGGCCCGCCAACAGTCAATTTTTTCTCCAACGGTCAATTTTTTTAATCAGTTTCGATCAAGGTCCGTGTCTGTGTCCGTGTCCTACTCGGCCCTCCATATCGGCCAATTGTCAGCTTTTCAAATCTGACCGCTTGATCTTCTAGACTATTGAGATCCAACGTTCAAGATCCGAATGACAAGTTAGGCTAACTCGAACCCGATGGGTCCCGTAATTAAAAAAAATATGAAAAAATGAAAAAAAAAATCCAAAAAAAATCTAAAAAAAATTCTATAAATACCCCCACCCCGAATCATATTTTTCACATAATTTACAACATTTTTCCCCTCTTCTACGATCATTTCTAAGTTCTTGAAGTTTTAATTTTTAATTTTTGTGCTCATTTTGCTATAAATCGGTCCAATTCTATATAAGTTTGGTCCCGAACTCCCGATTATATATATTCACTCTCATTTTGTTTCTGATTCTATAAATTTTTTACATAATACCCTATCATTTGTACTTCATATATAGTTTTCCACCTCTTTTTTTTTTTTTTTTTTTTTTTTTTTTT
>CACSLK010000984.1:11734095-11770393 GCA_902706635.1 Striga hermonthica
TTTTTTTTTTTTTTTTTTTTTTTTCTTATTTTAAACTATTCTTGTTATAAAATGTCGAGTTCTCGTGGTAGAGGTCGTGGTGGTCGTGCCGATGATCGGCCATCACTAAACGAAAAAAATATAGCCGAATCTTCTTCGAGTAGACCTCCACTGCCGACGACAAGACAAACAGTATACCAGGATGTTGGTCTTCACGATGACGTTGAGCCCGAGACGGTCCAACTCATCTTTTACTTTATTGAGGAAATCCACGAGAACTTATAGTTCGAGGAGAACCAGGAGCATCCCTATGAAGAATATTTCAATCTACTGAAGGTGGTGGAAATCAACAACCTCAACGGACTTGGACGGCGCGTGGCGGCGGCAGGGGTCAAGCGCACTACAAGAAATTCTATATTTTGTGACAATTTTCTTTTTTCACGAATTAAATTTTGTCATAATTTGTTAGGTAATAATGACAAATTTTATTTTTGTCAACAAATAAATTATATTTTATGACAATATTTACTTTCGTCACTAAATAACACATTTTATGACAATATGTTGCGTGACGAAGAATAATTCGTCTTAATTTGGTATGCAATAATGACAAATTTTATATTCGCCATTGAAAAATATTCTATTTGTGACATCATATATTGTTGTTACTAAATTACATATTTTACAACAAATATATTTTCTGATGAGTGACATTTTTTCATAATTTCATATTTATTAATGACAAAATTTATTTTCGTCACTAAAAAGTACCTTATTCATGACACTCTTAATTTTACTACAAATGTACATATAGTATGACGAATTCGTCAAAATTTAACAATTAATAATGACAAATTTTATTTTTTACTAAAATATACTCTACTTATGACATTGTCAATTTTCGTTGCAAAATAACATTATATGACAAATTCATTCAAAATTTAGTATTTAAAAATGACAATTTTATTTGTCATTTTAATCTGTCTTACTCATGGTACTGTTAACTATTAGTTATACTCTGATATAGGATATTATACCCACAAGGCTAAACCGGTCTATTGACCGGTCGAGGAAGTCGTATTATGAGGAAGTCGAGGAAATCGAGCAGTTAACCAGTCGACCAGCAAAGCCGTCGACCAAACTATCCCTCGACCAGATGAACGATCGAGCAGTTCAGTCGGCCTCGACAGGTTGATCACTTTGAGGACTTAACACTACACTGATCAACCTAGTCACAGGCGCGTGAGAGAGCCTTCAACCGAATTTCAGGAGAATATTTACCCCATGTGCAGGGGGACACGTGTCGAGAATGCAGTGGTTGATAGCAATAACCACCTCTGACAACCCACCCCATGTGCAGGAGGACACGCGTCCAAACGGTATTGGTGCAGGCGATAGTGGCGACGGCTACCTCTGACACACGCGTATTGTGTGTACGGACGGGCAGTTAGGGCAGACAGCTCACCAAATCCGGACAACCCTAGGTCAGGTATCTCACCCCTATAAAAAGGGGGTGAGCCTTTCTTCTTGAACACGATCATTCAATCAACTCTCAAGAGTAAGTAATAGAATGATTGTGTTGAAGAAGAAAGGCTCACCCCCTTTTTATAGGGGTGAGATACCTGACCTAGGGCTGCCCGGATTTGGTGAGCTGTCTGCACTAACTGCCCGTCCGTACACACAATATGCGTGTGTCAGAGGTAGCCGTCGCCACTATCACCTGCACCAATACCGTTTGGACGCATGTCCTCCTGCACATGGGGTGGGTTGTCAGAGGTGGTTATTGCTATCAACCACTGCATTCTCGACACGTGTCCCCCTGCACATGGGGTAAATATTCTCCTGAAATTCGGTTAAAGGCTCTCTCACGCGCCTGTGACTAGGCCGATCAGTGTAGTGTTAAGTCCTCAAAGTGGTCGACCTGTCGAGGCCGACTGAACTGCTCGATCGTTCATCTGGTCGAAGGATAGTTTGGTTGACGGCTTTGCTGGTCGACTGGTTAACTGTTGGATTTCCTCGACTTCCTCATAATACGACTTCCTCGACCGGTTAATAGACCGGTTTAGCCTTGTGGGTATAATATCCTATATCATCTAGTCCCCCCCACTCTGGTCGAGTCTGAATGACTCGATCTAAGAGTGAATTTGTGCCTATCGACCTCCTGGATAGCATGGTGTCTGATGTCGACCATCTGATGGATTTCCCGCTTATTTTTCCAAATAATACTTCATTAATTGCCAGAGATAAGGTCGCCTGTCACATGTCCTTTCTGCCGCGCCTGCTTTTCTGCCACGCGTCGCGTCTGCCGCATTTGTCAGTCAATTTAATGATAGCGTCTTCTCGCATAACGCGCCGACTTTGAGTTCCGTGTGAGTTAACGCTTTCCACCGTTGGATCTATTTTTAATCTAACGACTCTCCTCTCTCAACTCTTCAACTCTCCAAGTATAAATTCAGTACTTAGCGAATTTTCTCGGTTTTTCCACCTTTGCAATTTCGAACTCTCCTGTGCTCAAACACCCCTTTTGCAAGAACCCTAATCTTTTTCGGCAATTTCTCCTGCTATCTTCGAGTTCTTCCAAATCTCTCATCTGCGATTATGAGTAAGTTGCTTCTCATCTGATTTATGTTTCATGTATCTGAGATTTTGCGCTTTGAATTTCTTGAATTGGGTGTTTGAAGTTTGCTGATTGAGTATTTTGAATTTGTATGTTGGGCGTCGGTATTCGCTTGTCAATCGTTTGTGAATTTTGTCCTCTCTCTTCGAAAATCTTCTGAAATCCCTGTTCTCCTTCTCTAATTTTTCAAAATTATCCTCCTTGTAAAGCCCTAATTATCTGAAGTTTCGCCTTTCTCGAAAGTTTTTTACTTTTTTGATTTCGTTTTTGTTTTTCTTTTTCCAGATCCTGCACCTCCATCTCCCTCTTCGACCACTTCCTCTGGTTCAGTTCAGATTTTACCCTCTGCACTTGAGGCTGTTCCTCTCTCGATTCTTTGCCCCGACGAGACCGTCCCCACCATCGTTTTTACTGCCCGTGTCGCTTCTTCCAATTCCGGGGACACTATGGACAACATTCCTCTCCGCCATCGTCGACCTGCCCTTGGTGAGTTAGACGAGCCAGAGGTGGACGAAGCCATTTCTCCTCAACCCACTTCTGCTCCCTCTTCAACCATTCCTCCTTCTACCTCTCAGCCTGGTGTTTGTCCCATTTTTGTTACATTTTTTGTTGTCTTTTTCCCATTCTTTTCCCCCGTATTGAGTCGTTTAGGTGGTTTTAGGATCTTTTTGTCATCTATTATGTGTTTTGCGTTCATTTAAGTGTTGTGGTGTTTTCCGTTTGTTTTTCGGTCTTTTTCTGTTCTCTTTTCGTTTTTGGTGTGTAGTTTAGAGATCCTGGGAGAACAGGTTTTCAAGAATCTTTTAGAGAAGCTGACACCATTAGAAAGAGGGGCTCGTTAGCGATGCGTAGGAAAAAACGGAACTCAATTCCGAGTCCAAACGAGCCCGAACGAGCAAAAACCGTAAGATGGTGCAGTGCAGCCCAGTTTTTGTTCGCCGCGGGCCGCGACCCATTTCTTCACCGCGGGCCGCGGCGAACAAAATCTGCCAGGTCCCAAAACTTCAGCACGGAAAATGTCGCGGCCTCGGAGCAAGTCGCGGCCGCGGAGGCTTTCTTCACCGCGGCCAGCGGGAATCTCCGCGGCCCGCGAGGCGCGCGAAAACAGTTTTTTTAAATAGCAGATTTTTTAGACGAAAGGGGGAGGATTCTCTCCCCTTCTGGGAGATGAACCCTAGCCCGTAGAAAGCACAAAAATCTCCTTCTTCCTCCTTCTTCTTTTCTATTCTTTTATCTTTATTTTCTATTTTTTTTACCTAGTTTTTGTTCTTGCTTTTGGGATTAAGCTTGTAATTCATATTCAACCGTGGATTTGAGATTATTGGTAATTTTCTTTTCTCTTATGTTTAACTCATGAATAATGGTTGAATTTGAAGAATTGATTATGATTGTTGAATTTGATTTACGTACCTGATCTTTTGTGCTAGGGATAGGAGATTTATTGTTCTTGTTCATTGTGTAACTGTCGGGCTTGATTTGTTCATTCTTATGTGCGTTGTTTTGATAAGGAATTGATGAGTTTGTATTCGATAGATTGATATAATCGAAAAGTGACATTTCGATCTTGCTATTGGTGACAGTTGGATGTTAGTTTGTCGAGTTAGGGTTCGTCAATTCTATATGATTAGTTGATTAAACACCTTCTAATTGATTTAGCGGCTTTCAGAACCGAAAGGGGAGAAGTCGTAGAAATAGGCTCGCATGAGGTAGATGATTTCGTAATTGAATAATCTATGTGTTTTAGATTGAAATACGAGCTTGTCAATGACTCGTCCTTTGTTACGAATAGTTATTGGGACTGGGATCATAGGCCTGTTTTGTATGCTTGAGCTTGTTCGTCTATGTTCAATCCCTTGTTACGAAGAGTTATTTGGAGCGAACCGCTAGACGTTTAAGCGAGAGTGTCAATCTCGAACCGAACAATTGATTGCCCGACTTTGCTAGAACTTGAATTAATTATCCCCGATTCCCTAGCTTCTCCATCTTCGTTTCATTCATATTCTTAGATAGATTTACATTTTTGCATTGTTATTTACTTCGTAGCTTATAATTCATCCAATCTTTATTTGATTAGAGTGTTTAGGATTTATTTTGCTTTTATGTGTTGTCAATATCAGAACTAAATTCCGAACCGCCTTCCTCGTGAGATCGACCCGGGGAATTCGGTACTCGGTAAAAAGAATAATTTGTACACAACACCTGGTACTTTGAACTCTCCTTCCAACAAAACCTCGACCAAAAACCCCCGCAGAACTTCCACTAAGCGGCCTTCTCTCTCTCATGTTTGGTATTCTTCTCAGAAGATCGGCCACCCCAGCGGTTGGTCGTTTCTCAGCTCTTCCTCCGCTGACAAATATGATCGTCCACCCAAAGACTGTTATACTTTCTTCGAGATTCAATTTAAACTTGGCCTCTGTTTTCCCCTGAGTCCCGAGCTATTCGCATTTGCGAGTGGTTCTCACTTCCTCTGCATCAACTCCCTCCCAACGCCATTCGCTTTATGACCACTTTTATCATCCTTTGTCGCGTCTGCTTAGGTCAATTCGACCTAGCCTTCTTTCATTACTGTTATGCCCCTTCCAAGCAAGGTCGAGGCCTCTACCTTAAGAGCCGCAACGGTGCTCACTTCATCAATGATATTCCTTCCAACCTCCCTAAGTGGAGTGACAAATTAATTTTTGTCCAACCTACTGTCCCTTTCCCTTGGCCCTCCATTCCTTGGGTCAAGGAGGTTTCCCAAGTGGCAGCCTCGGCTCCTCCTCCAAGCCCCCTTTTCGACCAACGGATCCACACTTGGAATTCCAAGTCCGTTGCGTCCGAAGTACTTCTTAAGGACGATAATCTTCTTCACTACTGTGGTCTTCTTATCCACAAGACTTGTCCTCCTCCCAGTGATGAGATCCTCGATCTCATCCGGATCGAGAATGACCCAGGTAATCTTCGACCAGATCACTCGAATGTTTCGGCACCCCTCTGTGTTTGTTTTAATTATCCTCTGTTAATGTTGGTTCTAATCTTTTTGTTATTTTTCTGCAGAGGTGCCCAGCTTCAACATTCCCCCGAGGAAGACTCCTTTGAAGAAGAAGTCAGGGGCTACCACTGGCTTGACCGGCGACAAAGCCGAGGGATCGGACAGTTCTGGTGGGTCTCGACCGGAGCCGCAACAATGATCGCCACCGCCTCCCCCACCACCGTCGAAGGAACAACAACAACCACAATAACGACAACAACAACAACAACAGCAGCAACAGCATCAACAAAAACAGCAGCAACAGCAGCGACAAACGTGCCAAACTCCTCTACCTCCTCCTGGTAAAACTCCTCAACACTCTTCTACCTCGACCGCTGCCACCAAGTCCTCGAGCACCTCCAAAGTTGACGATCGCCACCCAAAAACCTCCGACTGCCATTAAAAAATCCGACGACTGCCATCAAAAGCACGACGATCGCCACCAAAAAACCAACGAACGCCACCAAAAAACCGACCCTCGAGCCCCCAATCCTAAAGATGCCACTCTCTCCAAACCAAGACCCAAGAAAAACCTCCCTCCAATCAACAGTCTTCTACCACCCCCCCGAGGGGTCGACCAAGGCTCTGGTCGAGTCCCACGGTCAAGATGATGTAGGACGGGAAATAACCCTGGGGAAGCGCTCTCGCACCGACCAAGGCGAAACGGTTTGGAAGCGAGCGCGCGAAAGCCATCTTCCCCCAAATCCCTTAGCCTCACGGTCTACCTCTCTATTGTCGGCCTCCGCGAATGAAGTGGTCGACCGCCTCGAGGGTGATTTCCTCGAGGACGACCGCAAAAAGGGCTGTGCCACGCTCCCAGAGGTTGGCGACAAACTTGTCCGATGGCTCGCCCAGGTATCACTTTCGTCCCATTTTTGCTTCGATCTTTTCTGGCCTCTTCTTCTTGTCGTTATACATGTTTTAAACCATTTCATCCTCTTCAATTATAGGGTTTGGTCGAGTTTCTGCCTCTGGCTAAAGAGGCGCGAGACAGCTCTGGGAAGTCCATAAAGGGCCTCGAGGGCACCATTGACTTCCTGCAAGATAAAAACTCGACTCTCGTGCAGCACAATGCTAAACTTTGCGAGACCCAGACAGAACAGAAGACCGAGTTCAAAGTCAAGATTAAATCCCTTGACGGAGAGATCGCGAAGAAGGATGAGGCTCTCGCGGAGAGAGAAGCTGCCCTTGCGGTAAAGGAGGTTGCGGTGGCCGAAAGAAAAACCGCGCTAAAAGAGAAAGAGGCTGCGCTCGAGCAGGAGCGGGCCGCTCGGGAGCAAGCGAAAATTGCTCGAGCTCAGGCGGAGGGTGCTCGAGCACAGGCAGAGGCTGCTCGAGCCGAGTTGGAGGCGACCTTGGCCAAAGAGAGGGCTGCCCACGCCAGCCAGTGCAAACGCTACGCTGATGCTGTGGCTCTTCGAGCTTGGCAAATGATGTGGGGCCCAACTACTGGTCAGCTCTTCCTTCGCGAGTACCGTGCGCAAACGGTGGCCGACTTTATAAAGTCACCACAGTTTTTGAAGGAGGTGCAAGATTTGGGGGTGGACTGCTTTCAGTTCGCCCTTCAGAAGGCCGGCGAGCAGATATCCGAGGACGATTTCGAGCAGCTTGACCCTAGGGCTATCTGGGAGGCCTTGCCTAAGGTTCCTTCTAGCTTCCAAGGCGATCCTAACTTACCGCCTGAGCACGAGTGGTGGTCAGGGCTGCTTGAAAGGACTCTGGCTCGATCATACATCTTGAAGAAAACTTATGCTCTGCCTGATGGTATAACTCCTGCAGCTCCGATGCTGGCCGCGTTGGCCGAGTCTATTCGATAACTTCCTCTTAATGAAGCTTGTGACTCGACCTCCGAGACCAGCCATCCGCCCGAGCCAAATGCTAATCAAAGCAACGCAGACTCGACCGCAGTTCCTCCTCCTTAGCTTTAACTTTGTATTTTCCACTTTATGTTTTTTGAATCTGAGCTATGTACTCTTGACAATCTTTTATGATCTATTGGAATATGAATGTTTTGCCTAATTTGTCTTTGTTGTCGATGATCTTTTGAATGAGCTGATTTGATATTCTTGTATGTCTCTTCAACGGTTCTTCTCATTAATTAAGCTAGTGTGTTCGCTTTGTACTCGATTGATTATCCAGGATTTCGCTATAACATGCACCACACATACATTGCACCCTTCACATAAGGTTTTTAACACATGCCCCACCTTCGGAGATGGTCGAAGCATGCGACCGTCCAGCCTCATGGCCTTAAACATGATGGGTTTTGAAATTTTTAACACATGCCCCACCTTCGGAGATGGTCGAAGCATGCGACCATCCAGCCTCATTGGCCTTAAACATGATAGGTTTTAAAACTTTTAACATATGCCTCACCTTCGGAGATGGCCGAAGCATGCGACAATCCAGCCTCATAGCCTTAAACATGATGGGTTTTGAAATTTTTAACACATGCCCCACATTCGGAGATGGTCGAAGCATGCGACCATCCAGCCTCCTTGGCCTTAAACATGATGGGTTTTAAAATTTTTAACACATGCCCCACCTTCAGAAATGGCCGAAGCATGCGACCATCCAGCCTCATGGCTTAAACATCATGGGTTTTGAAATTTTTAACACATGCCCCACCTTCGGAGATGGTCGAAGCATGCGACCATCCAGCCTCTTTGGCCTTAAACATGATGGGTTTTAAAATTTTTAACACATGCCCCACCTTCAGAGATGGTCGAAGCATGCGACCATCCAGCCTCATTGGCCTTAAACTGTTGGGTTCGCCTGTACCGTACGGGCTATACGCAGCGGAATTTAAAATTTTTCAAAAACAAGTATTTAACACTTAAATACTTAACCCGTATATACATATGGCGAATTAACAAATCGTCATCTTTAAAAACATGTAATAATACAAATTTTGATTTGTTACAAGTAATATCAAATATTACCTAATATGTCTTGAACTCCTTCAAAGACGACGGTAGTTGAGTAAATCGGTTCCCGGTTGAACAACGATCGCTTCGGGTTGCTCTCTTTAGGAATCCACGTGTCTTCCCTCTAAGAGTATCCACCGCTTGTATTCCAACACCGAGATGATCCTTCGCTAGTAGGAACTCACTCGATTTTATAACTTAGTATAGAAATATATATATATTATGAGGAGAAAATTACAAGAACTTTTCTTGATATTACAACACTTGAAAAACTAACTCTTTAGCTCTCAACACTTTGTAAAATTGTTAACACAAATTGTAGCAAATATGAACATCAACCATGCCCATATTTATACTAAATTTTTAGTAATAAAATATATATATGTCTTGTATAACTTTTACAAGAAATGATAAATAAATTCAACCATAACAATTTATGACTTGAATAATTTTCACAAGACATGTTAAAATATCTTGTATTATTTCTACAAGTTATTACAACAATATAATAATGTGCAATATCCTATCTTTCTCATTATTATATTATTATTATTATTTAATTCTTAATCAATATTAAAAATCAATAATAATAATAAACAAAAAAATTTAAACTCTTTTAAAATTACTTGTAAACATATATATATATATATATATATATCATATTAATATTCTCCTCATATAATAAT
Organism: Striga hermonthica; assembly: GCA_902706635.1. Lineage (NCBI taxonomy): Eukaryota > Viridiplantae > Streptophyta > Magnoliopsida > Lamiales > Orobanchaceae > Striga > Striga hermonthica. The sequence continues at coordinate 11,743,315 of CACSLK010000984.1, forward strand.
CATATTATTATTTGGATTTGAATTTTAAAATCCTATTTTAAAATCCAACTATTAATTTAGTAATTACACTAATCACTAAATTAATATCCAAAATATAATTAATCAATCCAATTGATTAATTTAATATATTTCTTTAATTGACATCTAATCAAAATTAGATTTTGTCAATTAATTCTAACTCTTTAGAAATACTAATATTGGTCTTCATACAAACATTGGTGTGACCTTTTAGGTTCACAATTAATACTAGTAGTGGGTTTACAACTCTTTGTAATTTGAGTTAATCATATTAACTATTATTCTTGAATTAACCCCTTAATTCAAGAACCCACATATCATTGGAACACCTAGCAAGTAGCATGAATCTAGTATTACGTGAATAGCGAGTAAACCTATTTCGATTACAAGTCCATACATGTAAAATCCTTTCGACATCCAATTTCCCGATTAAATCTTGGGTATGATATTGTAGAAACCCAAATTGATTTAATAACTATGATTCCATTTCAAGTTTAGTAATTCGTATATGAATCTCTATTCATCCTGCCTTGGCCAAGGACTTTGAATTACCAACTATGAAACACATAGGAAATTCATTTATCTTCATAAGCGTCGAATCCTTTGTTGGCCACTGAGAAACTTCCATACATATTAATGTAATACCCAAAATATCCCTTTATACGATTGTGCTAGCAACCAAAAGGATAAATCAAAGTAGAACACAATATGCACAAAGTTACCATCGTGCCTCAAGTCTAAGGATTAGTCATGTACTATTGTAACATGAAAATACTTATTCGACAAGACAAATCTTTCATTAAGAATTTTCATACGGTCATGTTCAGTGAACTTGTTCTCTAACAAGCACTCACATATATGTACTTGCGTCCCACGCTAATGTTGATGGAATGCAACATTCTTTGTCCAACAAGCGTACATACTATGTGAAAGTCTTTTTTCGGATTATTCGATATCCCATCTCGAAACATCCAACGACTTGGAACTATATTTAAAATCGCAACTTTCAAGGTATGTTCCATGATCACTATCTCTATGCGCAACCATACCTTATAGCCATAAGTGATTTAGAGATTTTATCTTAAGTGCGATTATAGGATAAAAGCTTACTCTTAAGATAAAGTAATGTCTTATTTACAATATAATTCCAATAGATAGTATTTACAAGTAGAATACATCCAATCCGATTGGAACGTCGGGTATCCAACTCTAACAATCTCCCACTTGCCCTAGTTCCAATCACTCATGTATTTAAGACCCATATTCTCAAGATATCCTTCAAACACTTTCTGTGATAAGGGCTTAGTTAAGGGGTCTGCAATATTTTCTGCTGAGTCGACTCGCTCCATCACGACGTCGCCTCTACCAATGATTTCTCTAGTCAAATGGTATCGTCTCATAATGTGCTTGGATCTTTGATGACATCATGGCTCATTTGCTTGCGCAATAGCCCCATTGTTATCACAATAAATCATTATTGGATCAACAACAGATGGTACTACACCCAGCCCTTGGATGAAGTTCCTTATCCAAACAGCTTCCTTTGCAGCATCAGATGCAACAATATATTCAGCCTCTGTCGTGGAGTCAGCAATTGTTTTTTGTTTGGAACTTTTCCAACTAACCGCTGCTCCATTCAGAGTAACAAGTACCAGACATGGATTTAAAGTCACCTTTATCCGACTGAAAACCAGAATCAGTAAAGCCTTCTAGTTTCAGTTCTCCATTTCCATACACCATAAAGATATCCTTAGTCCTTCTTAAGTACTTAAGGATCATCTTAACCACTTTCCAGTGTTTTTCACCTGGATTAGACTGATATCTGCTCGTTACACTAAGTGCATAAGCCACATCAGGTCTTGTACATAACATCGCATACATAATGCTACCAATAGCTGATGCATAAGGTATATGACTCATCCGTTCTCTTTCTTCAGGTGTCTTTGGAGACATCGTCTTAGAAAGTGAAACCCCATGACTCATTGGAATATATCCACGTTTGGATTCTTCCATGCTAAACCGTTTTAGCACCTTATTTATGTACGTTGATTGGGATAGTCCAATCATCCTTTTAAATCTATCTCTATAGATTTTTATCCCAAGGATAAAAGATGCTTCTCTCAAATCTTTCATGGAAAATTGTTTTGACAACCATGTCCGTGTTGATTGCAACATCCCTACATCATTCCCAATGAGTAAAATATCATCAACATAGAGTACAACAAAGGCAACTGCATTCCCATTAACCTTCTTGTAAACACATGGTTCATCCAGGTTCTTATGAAAATCAAATGTTTTGATCGTTTCATCAAACCGAATGTTCCAACTCCTCGAAGCTTGTTTAAGTCCATAAATGGACCTTTGAAGCTTACAAACCATTTGTTCGCTCCCACTGGATATGAAACCCTCCGGTTGTTTCATATAAATGTCTTCCTTAATGTTTCCATTAAGAAAGGCAGTTTTCACATCCATTTGCCATATCTCGTAGTCATATACGCAGCTATAGCAAGCAATATCTGAATGGATTTAAGCATTGCTACTGGTGAAAAAGTTTCCTCATAATCAGCTCCTTGTTTTTGATTATAACCTTTAGCAACCAGTCTTGCTTTAAAAGTATTCACTTCTCCATCTACACCACGTTTTCGCTTGTAAACCCATTTACAACCTAAGGGTACTATACCCTGCGGTGGATCAACCAAGGTCCATATCTTATTTGAATACATGGAGTCCATTTCGGATTGCATAGCTTCTTGCCATTTATCTGAGTCAATGTCCGACATTGCCTCATCATAGCTTATTGGATCATTATCCAAAAGGAGTCCCTCTTCTTTGTTCTCTAACAATAGGTACAGCCTCTCAGGTGCCCTAGAAACCCTTGTGGATCTCCGAAGAGGTTATGTTTCAGATGGTCCAGTCTCTACTGGTATGTTATTTGTGGTAACTTGTGGAATTTCTTGTGGTTCTTCATTAAGTTCTACAACTCCGCTATTCTTTGAGAGAAACTCTTCCTCTAAGAAAACAGTATTCCTCGAAACAAACACCTTTTGTTCAGAGGGATCATAGAAATAGTATCCAATAGACTCTTTTGGATACCCCACAAATTTACATAAGATGGATCTCATATCCAACTTATCTCCCATTAACTGCTTCACATAAGCAGTACAACCCCATACTCGTAAATACTTGTACGAGGGTGTTTTGCCACACCATATCTCATAAGGTGTGTTAGGCACAGCTTTACTTGGCACTCTATTCAAAATATGTGCTACTGTTTCTAAGGCATAGCCCCAGAATGAAAGAGGTAAACTAGTGGAACTCATCATTGATCGAACCATGTCTAACAATGTTCGATTCCTCCTTTCTGAAACCCCATTGAGTTGTGGAGTTCCAGGAGGTGTCCATTGTGAAATAATCCCATTATCTCTTAAATAATCAAGAAACTCATTAGTCAAGTATTCACCTCCTCGATCCGATCGAAGAACTTTAATACTACAACCAATTTGTTTCTCCACTTCATTTCTAAATTCTTTGAACTTTTCAAATACTTCAGATTTGTACCTCAATAGGTAAACATATCCATACCGTGAATAATCATCAGTAAAGGTTATGAAATAGTGGTAGTTCCCCTTAGCACTAACATTTTGTGGTCCACAAACATCTGTATGGATTAAATCTAATAGACCGTTAGCTCGCTCCACTTGTCCAACAAATGGTGATTTTGTCATTTTACCTTTAAGACATGACTCACAAGTAGGCAACCTTTACTCGCCCCTAAGGTCGAGTTTTGGTCCCAATTTGTGAATCCTCTTTTCAGATATATGACCCAATCTAGCATGCCAAATTGTGAATGAACTATGATTATCTAATTTCCTTTTATTTTGTTGAATAGTTAGGATGAGACTTTGTGGTGTAATGGTATATAATCCATTTGTCAAATTTCCGGAGTATATAAAAGTTGTATTTTTAAAAATAGAACACTTTCCATTTTCAATAACAAACTTAAAACCCTCTTTATCCAATACTGGAATGGAGATAATATTTCTTATAATGTCCGGAACATACAAACAATTTGTAAGACAAATATTTACACCATCATTAAATGCTAGATAAACAGTCCCAATTGCCTTGGCAGCAACTCTTGCCCCATTGCCCATTCTTAGGATTGTTTCTTCAGGTTCTAGCATGTTACTTCTTGCAATCATCTGCAAATCATTGCAAATATGTGAGCCACAGCCGGTATCTAATACCCAAGAAGAATCATTAACTGATAAGTTAACTTTAACAAAATAAATACCTGAACTCTTCAGGCTTGCAAGATACTCCTTGCAGTTCCTCTTCCAGTGCCCAGTTTTACCACAATGATAACATTCATGATTAGACTGAGGATTAACCTTTTCTTTGTTCTTCCCTTTATCGTTATTTGCCTTCTTGTTGGGTTTATTGGGAACCTTTCCCTTCCCCTTCCTCTTCTTAGACTTTAAGGTCTTCGCTTTGGAAGTGAATCCAACAAGAAGCACCGGCTTATCCTTTTTAATTGTAGATTCAGCCGTCTTTAACATATTCACTAATTCTGGCAGAGAAGTCTCCATATTATGCATGTTAAAGTTAACGGCAAAGCTGTCAAATAACGGTGGCAGAGATTACAGCATGAGATCCACATAGAGTTCATTATCCATAATGACTCCAAGGGACGAAAGTCTTTCCACAAGAGCTATCATCTTCAGCCCATGATCATGAACTGAAGAGCTCTCGGTCATACGACATCTGAAAAGTTCCTTAGATATCTGATATCTAATCTGTCGCGTCCTATCACCATACAACTCTTGTAAGTGAAGGAGTATTTCAGAAGCATTATTCAACAATTTGTTCTGTCTCTGCAACTCATTAGACATAGATGCTAACATGTAGCACGAGCCTGGAGATTGTCATCTGTATGACGTAAATACTCTCCATACTCATCAGATGTCTGATCCTCTGGTGGAGGAGGAGGGGCTCTGTCCAGTACATATTCCCTCTTCTCAGACTGAAGAACAATTTTTTAGGTTCCTTAGCCAATCGTTAAAGTTGGGTCCAGTTAATTTGTTTTGTTCTAGTATACTTGCGATTGGATTTTTAGCCATTTTCATAGATTGATCTACAAAACAACAAATGAAGCAGAAAATAGTTAGACTATGGAATTTATATTCATTTAACATTAGGTCTTTAATATTAAATGTCTCCCACTATTTTAATTAAAACCCATTTTAATTATGAAAATCTAATTTTCATAGTAGGCTTGAAGTCCAATAAAAATATTCCATATCCCAATTTTATGAGTACGCATGGAACATTTATACTGGTAGTCAACCTTTTGACAATTGTATCTCTATACAACCTTCAAGATGTTTTGCCTCAGCTTTCCTTATATACCTCAATTTTATGACCGCATATATTACTCAGTGTCAAATCAAACCCATCAAACATTCATGATAACGGCCCATCAGAGTGTCCCACGACTCATGGTCAACACAAAAAGGAATCCGTCTCACGAGTATCACTATACTTAGTAGGGATCACAGCTTTCGACACAAAACCACCCCACGACTCATGGTCAGTGATAAAGCATCATAGTATCTCATGTCGTCTACTTTTGATGGAAGGCCTGGATTAATAAGTTCCACCTTATTTTTATCTATTACTGATTTGATATAAATTAATCAAATTAATTCTTTAGGGGTTCCTTAATCTCATCGTTTACCATCTTTACGTGTGTTTATTTACCGTATTTTCCATCGCATGAAACCAACGCATAAATAAACCTAACATACATCTAATGCATGCACACAGTGGATGATCATGACCTTGACTATGCGATCCATTCGAGCCAAAATGGATCTATGCCTATGCACGTGATAAAATAAATAAATAGAACTACTTCTATTACAATTTATTTTATCTACCCGTACAAGCACAGGCCTTCGAGTTTTATAACTTGTAAAATTACCCACACAAGCGTGGGCCTTTTGCATCGAACGGTCTCCACCTAGATCTAATCTCTAACGATACAAAAATTTAAAAATTTTACAAATCATAACTCAAGAGACTCGCAGATCTCGATAAATTACATTCATTCAATCTTATTGAAAAATTAAACCATTCAATCATATTGAATTAAAAGGCAACCATTCAATCACATTGAATAATAAAATAGACATTCAATCATATTGAATATGAGGCTCATGATCATCCCATTCATCACATCAATTAAAACATAATTAAAAAAAAAATTATTAAGTCACACGACCCGTGTGACAAAGTCACACGACCAGTGTGAGTCCACACGACCCGTGTGATCCTATCACACGACCCGTGTGCAAAACCCGTAAGAAAAAAATCAAAATTTTCCATGATCACCATCTCTATGCGCAACCATACCTTATAGCCATAAGTGATTTAGAGATTTTATCTTAAGTGCGATTATAGGATAAAAGCTTACTCTTAAGATAAAGTAATGCCTTATTTACAATATAATTCCAATAGATAGTATTTACAAGTAGAATACATCCAATCCGATTGGAACGCCGGGTATCCAACTCTAACAATCTCCCACTTGCCCTAGTTCCAATCACTCATGTATTTAAGACCCATCTTCTCAAGATGTCCTTCGAACACTTTCTGTGATAAGGGCTTAGTTAAGGGGTCTGCAATATTTTCTGCTGATGGGTTTAAGAATGATGGTCGAAGCATGATGGGTTTTGAAATTTTTAACACACGCCCCACCTTCGCAGATGGTCGAAGCATGCGATCATCCAGCCTCATGGCCTTAAACGTGATGGGTTTTGAAACTTTTAACACATGCCCCACCTTCGGAGATGGTCGAAGCATGCGACCATCCAACCTCATTGACCTTAAACATGATGGGTTTTAAAATTTTTAACACATGCCCCACCTTCGGAGATGGTCGAAGCATGCGACCATCCAGCCTCCTTGGCCTTAAACATGATGGGTTTTGAAATTTTTAACACATGCCCCACCTTCGGAGATGGTCGAAGCATGCGACCATCCAGCCTCATTGGCCTTAAATATGATGGATTTTAAAATTTTTAACACATGCCCCACCTTCGGAGATGGTCGAAGCATGCGACCATCCAACCTCCTTGGCCTTAAACATGATGGGTTTTATGCGCCACTTCATCTCTCTTTACCTCTTTATCTTGGTGCTTGTTCGCTGGGTGGTCATTTGCCGGGTTTTGGAATTCCGCTCATCTTGGTGCTTTAGTCTTCATATCTTCTCACCGAGCTCCAAAGTCTTGGTCAGGGGGAATCTGTCTTCACACTTGCCCACCCGCAAGGAATGTTCCAAACAGGAGGCCACCCAACCCGATGGCGTGAGTAAACGACCAACCTGACCACCCCAAGGGATGCTCTAAACAAGCGACCACCCAGCCCGAGGGCCTTAGTCATGGTGGGTTTTGGTCTTCACACTTGCCCACCCGCGAGGAATGTTCTAAACAATAGGCCACCCAGCCCGAGGGCGTGAGTAATCGACCAACCTGCCCACCCCAAGGGATATTCTAAACAAGCGACCGCCCAGCCTCATGGCCTTAAACATGATGGGTTTTGAAAATTTTAACACATGCCCCACCTTCGGAGATGGTCGAAGCATGCAACCATCCAGCCTCATTGGCCGTAAACATGATGGGTTTTAAAATTTTTAACACATGCCCCACCTTTAGAGATGGTCGAAGCATGCGACCATCCAGCCTCCTTGGCCTTAAACATGATGGGTTTTGAAATTTTTAACACATGCCCCACCTTCGGAGATGGTCGAAGCATGCGACCATCCAGCCTCCTTGGCCTTAAACATGATGGGTTTTAAAATTTTTAACAGATGCCCCACCTTCGAAAATGGCCAAAGCATGTGACCATCCAGCCTCATGGCCTTAAACAAGATGGGTTTTGAAATTTTTAACACATGCCCCACCTTCGGAGATGGTCGAAGCATGCGACCATCCAGCCTCCTTGGCCTTAAACATGATGGGTTTAAAATTTTTAACGCATGCCCCACCTTCGGAGATGGTCGAAGCATGCAACCATCTAGCCTCATTGGCCTTAAACATGATGGGTTTTAAAATTTTTAACACATGCCCCACCTTCAGAGATGGTCGAAGCATGCGACCATCCAGCCTCATTGGCCTTAAGCATGATGGGTTTTGAAATTTTTAACACACGCCCCACCTTCGCAGATGGTCGAAGCATGCGATCATCCAGCCTCATGGCCTTAAACATGATGGGTTTTGAAATTGTTAACACTTGCCCCACCTTCGGAGATGGTCGAAGCATGCGACCATCCAGCCTCATTGGCCTTAAACATGATGGGTTTTAAAATTTTTAACACATGCCTCACCTTCGGAGATGGTCGAAGCATGCGACCATCCAGCCTCCTTGGCCTTAAACATGATGGGTTTTGAAATTTTTAACACATGCCCCACCTTCGGAGATGATCGAAGCATGCGACCATCTAGCCTCATTGGCCTTAAACATCATGGGTTTTAAAAATTTTAACACATGCCCCACCTTCGGAGATGGTCGAAGCATGCGACCATCCAACCTCCTTGGCCTTAAACATGATGGGTTTTATGCGCCACTTCATCTCTCTTTACCCCTTTATCTTGGTGCTTGTTCGCTGGGTGGTCATTTGCCGGGTTTTGGAATTCCGCTCATCTTGGTGCTTTAGTCTTCATATCTTCTCACCGAGCTCAAAAGTCTTGGTCACGGGGAATCTGTCTTCACACTTGCCCACCCGCGAGGAATGTTCCAAACAGGAGGCCACCCAACTCGAGGGCGTGAGTAACCACCAACCTGACCACCCCAAGGGATGTTCTAAACAAGCGACCACCCAGCCCGAGGGCCTTAGTCATGGTGGGTTTTGGTCTTCACACTTGCCCACCCGCGAGGAATGTTCTAAACAATAGGCCACCCAACCCGAGGGCGTGAGTAATCGACCAACCTGCCCACCCCAAGGGATATTCTAAACAAGCGACCACCCAGCCATGATGGGTTTTGAAAATTTCAACACATGCCCCACCTTCGGAGATGGTCGAAGCATGCAACCATCCAGCCTCATTGGCCTTAAACATGATGGGTTTTAAAATTTTTAACACATGCCCCACCTTTAGAGATGGTCGAAGCATGCGACCATCCAGCCTCTTTGACCTTAAACATGATGGGTTTTGATATTTTTAACACATGCCCCACCTTCGGAGATGGTCGAAGCATGCGACCATCCAGCCTCCTTGGCCTTAAACATGATGGGTTTTAAAATTTTTAACACATGCCCCACCTTCGGAAATGGCCGAAGCATGTGACCATCCAGCCTCATGGCTTTAAACAAGATGGGTTTTGAAATTTTTAACACATGCCCCACCTTCGGAGATGGTCGAAGCATGCGACCATCCAGCCTCCTTGGCATTAAACATGATGGGTTTTAAAATTTTGAACACATGCCCCACCTTCGGAGATGGTCGAAGCATGCGACCATTTAGCCTCATTGGCCTTAAACATGATGGGTTTTAAAATTTTTAACACATGCCCCACCTTCAGAGATGGTCGAAGCATGCGACCATCCAGCCTCATTGGCCTTAAGCATGATGGGTTTTGAAAATTTTTAACACACGCCCCACCTTCGCAGATGGTCGAAGCATGCGATCATCCAGCCTCATGGCCTTAAACATGATGGTTTTGAAATTTTTAACACATGCCCCACCTTCGGAGATGGTCGAAGCATGCGACCATCCAGCCTCATTGGCCTTAAACATGATGGGTTTTAAAATTTTTAACACATGCCCCACCTTCGGAGATGGTCGAAGCATGCGACCATCCAGCCTCCTTGGCCTTAAACATGATGGGTTTTGAAATTTTAACACATGCCCCACCTTCGGAGATGGTCGAAGCATGCGACCATCCAGCCTCATTGGCCTTAAACATGATGGGTTTTAAAATTTTTAACACATGCCCCACGTTCGGAGATGGTCGAAGCATGCGACCATCCAACCTCCTTGGCCTTAAACATGATGGGTTTCATGCGCCACTTCATCTCTCTTTACCCCTTTATCTTGGTGCTTGTTCGCTGGGTGGTCATTTGCCGAGTTTTGGAATTCCGCTCATCTTGGTGCTTTAGTCTTCATATCTTCTCACCGAGCTCCAAAGTCTTGGTCACGGGGAATCTGTCTTCACACTTGCCCACCCGCGAGGAATGCTCCAAACAGGAGGCCACCCAACACGAGGGCGTGAGTAAACGACCAACCTGACCACCCCAAGGGATGTTCTAAACAAGCGACCACCCAGCCCGAGGGCCTTAGTCATGGTTGGTTTTGGTCTTCACACTTGCCCACCCGCGAGGAATGTTCTAAACAATAGGCCACCCAGCCTGAGGGCGTGAGTAATCGACCAACCTGCCCACCCCAAGGGATATTCTAAACAAGCGACCACCCAGCCCGAGGGCCTTAGTCATGGTGGGTTTTGGTCTTCACATTTGTCCACCCGCGAGGAATGTTCTAAATAGGAGGCCACCCAGCCCGAGGGCGTGAGTAATCGACCAACCTGTCCCCCCAAGGGATGTTCTAAACAAGCGACCACCCAGCCCGAAGGCCTTAGTCATGGTGGGTTTTGGTCTTCACACTTGCCCACCCGCGAGGAATGTTCTAAACAGGAGGCCACCCAGCCCGAGGGTGTGAGTAATCGACCACCCTGCCCACCCCAAGGGATGTTCTAAACAAGCGACCACCCAGCCCGAGGGCGTTAGTCATGGTGGGTTTTGGTCTTCACACTTGCCTACCCACGAGGAATGTTCTAAACAGGAGGCCACCTAGCCCGAGGGCGTGAGTATCGACCAACCTGCCCACCTCAAGGGATGTTCTAAACAAGCGACCACCCAGCCCGAGGGCCTTAGCCATGGTAGTTTTTGGTCTTCACACTTGCCCACCAGCGAGGAATGTTCTAAACAGGAGGCCACCCAGCCCGAGGGAGTGAGTAATCGACCAACCTGCCCACCCCAAGGGATGTTCTAAACAAGCAACCACCCAGCCCGAGGGCCATAGTCATGGTGGGATTTGGTCTTCACACTTGCCCACCCGCGAGGAATGTTCTAAACAGGAGGCCACCAGCTCGAGGGCGTGAGTAATCAACCAACCTGCCCACCCCAAGGGTTGTTCTAAACAAGCGACCACCCAGCCCGAGGGCCTTATTCATGGTGGGTTTTAGTCTTCACACTTGCCCACCCGCGAGGAATGTTCTAAACAGAAGGCCACCCAGCCCGAGGGCGTGTGTAATCGACCAACCTGCCCACCCCAAGGGATGTTCTAAACAAGCGACCACCCAGGCCGAGGGCCTTAGTCATGGTGGGTTTTGGTCTTCACACTTTCCCAGCTGCGAGGAATGTTCCAAACAGGAGGCCAACCAGCCTGAGGGCGTGAGTAATCGACCAACTTGCCCACCCCAAGGGATGTTCTAAACAAGCGACCACCCAGCTCGAGGGCCTTAGTCATGGTGGGTTTTGGTCTTCACACTTGCCCACCCGCGAGGAATGTTCCAAACAGGAGGCCATCCTCCCCGAGGGCATGAGTAAATGACCAACCTGCCCACCCTAAGGGATGTTCTAAACTAGCGACCACCCAGCCCGAGGGCCTTCGTCATGGTGGGTTTTGGTCTTCACACTTGCCCACCCGCGAAGAATGTTCTAAACAGGAGGCCACCCAGCCCGAGGGCGTGAGTAATCGACCAACCTGCCCATCCCAAGGGATGTTCTAAACAATCGACCACCCAGCCCGAGGGCCTTAGTCATGGTGGGTTTTGGTCTTCACACTTGCCCACCCGCGAGGAATGTTCCAAACAGGAGGCCACCCACCCCGAGGGCGTGAGTAAACGACTAACCTGTCCACCCCAAGGGATGTTCTAAACAAGCGACCACCCAGCCCGAGGGCCTTAGTCATGGTGGGTTTTGGTCTTCACACTTGCCCACCTGCGAGGAATGTTCTAAACAGGAGGCCACCTAGCCCGAGGGCGTGAGTAATCGACCAAACTGCCCACCCCAAGGGATGTTCTAAACATGCGACGTCCAAGTTAGACCATACCAGATTCCTCCTGTCATCCAACCGTACCAATATTCCAAGCATAAGAAAATGTGCAATGCAACAAGTGATACGAAAGGATAACTGAATTTCATTAACTTTTGAGTAAACTTTGCAAGTTACAAGTTTGTTCGGACTTCCAGGATTTCTTTGAAAAAAGTAAAAAAGAAAATTCTACACATAATATTTTTTCAAATTAGCTGTGTTCCATGACCTGGCAAGCGATCGGCCTTCTGCATCTTTCAACGAGTACGCTCCTCCTGCGTGCACTCGCTCGACCAGGTATGGTACCTCCCAGTTTGGCTCTAGCTTTCCCACATGTTTGAGCACATCGACACATTTCCAGACCAGGTCGCCTACTTTGAGTCTGTGAACTTTCACCTTTTTGTCATGAGCGGCTCTCATCCTTTGCTTGTATGCCTCCACCCTGATTGCTGCTCTTCCACGCAGCTCCTCAATAGTATCCAGGGCCGCCATCATTAAATCCTCATTTTTCTCAGTATCATATGTGCTCGACCTCTAGGATGATAACTCGACTTCGACCGGCAGCAATGCTTCCATCCCATAGGCTAAACTGAAGGGAGTTTCTCCTGTTGTCGACCTCGGGGTTATGCGATACGCCCAAAGTACCGAGCTCAACTCATCGACCAATGCTCCCGAGGCCTTTTCCAACTTTGTTTTCAGCCCATTCAGTATAATTCGGTTGGTTACTTCGACCTGGCCATTGGCTTGCGGATGAGCATCGGAGGCAAAGTGTTGCTCGATTTTCATGTCTTCACACCATCCTCGAATCCGCTTGCCATTGAACTGAGTGCCATTGTTAGAAATCAACACTTTGGGCACGCCAAACCTATAGCAAATGTTGTTGTATAAAAATTTGATTACTTTCTCCTCCGTGATCTTCGCCAAAGGTTCGGCCTCCACCCACTTCGTGAAATAATCTACCGTCACTATCAAGAACTTCCTCTGTCCAGTTCCCTGCGGCATCGGCCCCACCAGGTCGGTACCCCACTGGACGAATGGTATAGGGGCACTCATCGTCGTCATCGCCTCTTCCGGTTGATGGATAAGGGGACCATGCTTTTGATTGTAAGCATTTCTTCACCATCGCCTTCGCATCCTCCCTCATCGTCGGCCAGAAATATCCTGCCCTCAAAATTTTTGTAACCAAGGCCCCTGACTTACTATGGTCACTGCAGCACCCTTCGTGCATTTCTCTCAGCACATATCGACCTTCCTCCTTAGTAACACAATGTAAATGCGGTCCCGCATACGACCGTTTGTAAAGAATACCTCTATGCTCAAAAAATCTCCTCACCATCTTTATCACCCCCACTCTCAACTCCTCTAAGATCGGGTCCCTCCAATCCTCCACTTCCTCAATCTCCGCCACTTCCGCTTCGATCACACTCCTCTCTAGATGTAATAGAGTAACACTTCTGCTCTTACAGTCCACCAAGCTTTGAGCAATTTTCGATAACAAGTCTGCCCGACCATTTTCTCCTCGAGGGATCTGTATCAGCTCGAATGAGTCAAACTCCTCTTTCAACTTCCTCATCTCGTCTATATATTTCTGCATCCGGTCCTCCTTAACTTCAAACCCCTCCTGAAACTGCCCGAAAAATAGTTGAGAATCAGAATGTACTTGTACTTTTCACGCTCCTTCAGCTCTAGTTAAACTCAAACCTTTGATCACCGCCTCATACTCGGCCTCGTTGTTGGATATCCTGAACCCTACCTTGGCTGAAAACTCCAAGTAATCGCCCTTAGGAGAGACAAGGACAATTCTCAATCCTGCCCCACTTCTTGCCACAGATCTGTCCACAAATAACTGCCATATTCCTCATGACTCCTCCTCGACCTTAGTGCCTTCCTGGATGAAATCGGCCAACACCTGCGCTTTTATGGCCCTCCTCGGCTCGTACGACAGAGAGTATTCACTCAATTCGACCGCTCATTTTACCAATCGACCAGAGACCGATGGTCGGCCAAGCGTTTCTCCCAATGGCATGTTTGTTCGCACCTTCACTTTATGATTTAAGAAATATGGCCTCAGCTTTCGAGCAGTTACAACCACAGCTAGAGCACACTTCTCGATCTCCGAGTACCTCATTTCCGCTCCTTGCATCACCCTACTCACGTAATAGATGGGAAATTGTGCTGCCCCTTCCTCCCGTAGCAATACCGAACTCACAGCCCTCTCTCCGATAGAAATGTACAGCACCAAATCCTCACCTTGTACTGGTTTGGCCAACAGGGGAAGATTGGCTAACACTCCTCGTAACTCCTCAAATGCCCTTTGCGCCTCCTCCATCCACTGGAACTTCACACTCTTCTTCATTGTTTTAAATAATGGGCCATTTTTTTCCGCCACCTTTGATAGAAAATGACTTAGCCCTGCAATTCGACCAGCCAAGATTTGTACCTCCTTGACATTTGCTGGTGACTGCATCTCCATCACCGCCTGCACTTTCTCCGGGTTCACCTCAATACCTCTCTTGGTCACCAAATAACCCAAGAATTTCCCTGACTTCACTCTGAACGAACACTTGGTTGGATTCAGTTTCATGCCGTACTTCCTCAAAGTCAAGAACGTTTCCTTCAAGTCCCGCACGTGATCTACCTCCTCCTTTCTCTTCACCAACATATCATCCACGTATACTTCCATATTCCTCCACAGCTGTTCCTTAAAAATTTTATCGACCAACCTTTGATACGTGGCGCCCACTTTTTTTAGGTCGGACGGCATCACCACGTAACAATAGGTTCCCCGACTCGTAACGAAACTCACCCGTTTTCTATCTTCTTTTGCCAAGGGAATTTGGTGGTATCCCTGGGAGGCATCCATCAAGCTCAACAATTCACACCCCGCCGTCGAGTCGACCAGCTGGTCGATTCTAGGTAATGGGTACATGTCCTTCGGGCACGCTTTGTTCAGATCACGGAAGTCGATGCACATTCTCCACTTTCCCTCCGCTTTTGACACCATCACTGTATTTACTAGCCATTCTGGGAACTGAATCTCCTGGATATGCCATGCTCTCAACAGCTTCTCGACCTCTTGCTCAATAATTTTATCCATCTCCGCTCCATGGTGTCTCCTCTTTTGTTGCACCGGCCTTACACTGAGGTCGATGTTCAGCCGGTGTTCGATCACTTCTGCACTTATTCCCGTCAACTCCTCCGTTGTATACGCAAAGATATCCGTGAACTCCCTAACCAGAAAGATCAACCTCGATCTAATAGGCTTCTCCAGGTCCTTCCCAATTCTGAACTTCCTCTCCTCACATCCCCCGATCATCTGAATTTCCTCGACCTCCTCTCCTGGCCGAATATCCACCTTTTCTTTTCCCTTCTCCAACCTCTGCTTATCTTCTTTCGACCTCGACCCTCCTGGTCGATTGATCTCTTCCCCTTTCGGCCCAGCCTGCCTCTTCGCTAGCTGTTTGTTGTTGCTCACCGTAGTTTGGTAGCAGCTCCTCGAGGTAAGTTGATCTCCAGCAATTTGGTAGCAGCTCCTCGAGGTAAGTTGATCTCCAGCAATCTCTCCGACGTTTTCGCCCACAGGATATATGATCGTCATGTGGTACGTGGACACGACCGCCTGGAATGCATTCAAGCTTGTTCTCCCCATTATAATGTTGTAAGACGACTCAGCCCCAACGACCACAAACCTTACCATCCGGACTTTCCTCATTCCCTGATCCCAGCGCCACGGGCAGGCTGATCTCTTCCATTGGCATAACCTCTCCTCCGTTAAAGCCGTATAACGCCGTGGCCACCGGTTTAAACTCCATGTTCAACTCTTTATTAATCTGCACAAAACAGTCATAAAACATCACATCTACCGAACTCCCGGTATCAATAAACACCCTCTTCACATCAAAACCCGCAACCTCTGCGGTAATCACCAGAGCATCATTATGTGGTAAGACCACTCCCTCAGCATCCTCCGCTTTAAAACTTATCACGGGCATGCGAGCCGTAATCCCCACTTCCTCTCTCTTCCTCTTCACATCTCGAGCATGTTCCTTCCTGGCGTGATTTGAGTCTCCATCCGTCGGCCCTCCAGAAATCATATAAATCGTTCCTCTCTTCAACGGGGCTTCACCTCCTTTATCTCCATCTTTTCTCGGTCTCTTTCCTCGACCATCTCGTCCATCACCCTGCTCATCCTTATCACTTCTCTCTTCAGAATCCTCCCGACATCTTCTCCTCCCTTTCCCTTTCGTCCTGTCGTGATAGACAAATTCCTTCAATCTCGGTGAAAGCGGCAGTAAATATCCGACCTGGGCCTAATCGGGCCAGTAAACCTCGTCTTCGGCCACGTCACATCCTCGCTCGATATCTTCTGCTCCATAGCCTCGAGCACTTATGTCAAGTCTTTTCTCAGAGGAGTAAAAGTATGGTACCTCTGTCTTTCGAACGACAAGGGCCTCCTCTGCCACCTGTCATCCCTTCTCGCCTGCTTTGAATCTCGACCTTCTTTCCTGGGCGATGTTCTTTTCGACGCACTCCTTTTGGGTGAACTTCTCATCGGCGACCTTCCCCTGGGTGGGCTTTTCTCCTTCTTTGGCTCTGGTCGAGCTGCCCCTTCCAGCTTTGCAAACTCCATTTCCATCTCTTCCAGATTAATGTATTTTCTGCATCGCTTCAAAACGTCCTTATATGATCGAGCAGGGGTCTTTGCCAGGGAGGTTCGACAAGGCCCCGCTCGAAGACTCCTTATCAATCCTTCTGCTTTTACCTCATCTGATACTGAGTGCACCTCCAAACATGTTTAATTATATCGAGCCACATACTTCCTCAACGACTCATTCTCTCATTGCCTCATCTCCATCAGCGTCAAATATTTCTTCTCCTGCGCCATCGCGCTCAAATATTGGTTGGTAAGATTGCTGGAAAAATCCTCAAAGTCTGCGATCGACCCAGGGGGTAATTGATGAAACCAGTCAAGTGCTCCCCCACGCAAGGTCGACAGAAATGCCCTGCAACATACAGAATCAGAATACCCATGTAATACAGCCATATTCTCAAAGGTCCTCACATGCCTCGACGAGTCAGATGACCCATTACACACCAGATTAGTCTCCTTGAAATTATTTAGTAGGGGGGCTGCGAGAATCTCCCTCGAGAACGGATGTCCGCGAGCTCTCCTCTCCGGCCTCCCCTCAACCTTGTCCTGCAACTGGCGCAACTGCTCCGCCATCCTCTCCATCGCACGATCTCTTCCACCTCCTCCATCTCCATAACTGGACACATCCTCGTCTTGGCCTCCTACTGCTGTGGTCAGCGCGGTGGTGGCGTGAGATGTATGGCTCGTGACTTGCTGCACCGCCTGCGCCACCGCGGCTGCCGCTATTCTTTGCATCTCCTCCCTGGTCATCATCACCATCTGTTGACCAGGAGCTTGTGTGACGGCTTGTTGTGGTGCTCCTCCTTGTGTCACCATTTCTCCTTGCACCATCGCTCCTCCTGGTTGCACCACCACTTGACTTTGTGGCAGCGGCGGTGGCATCGCCGCCGCAGCTGCTGCGCGAGCTTCCTGGGCACGGCTGGAGCTGGCGTCTCCTCCGGGAATTGCCGTCGTCGCTACCACACCTTGAAGGACGGGTGTAGGAGTGACCGGCGTCTGTGAAGGGCCAGAGAAACCCGGAGGAGGGCCTTGTCCAATCGGCCTGGTCGTCATCCAAGCGTCGTCGAACGTCGACTGCAAGTTGATTCTGGGAATTCCGTCCGCCATAGCTGAGCTTCAAAAACAATCTTTCGAACAAAAGTCCCACAGACGGCGCCAATAATGCAAGTGTGAATTTCCTGGTCCGGTTTGGGGTAGATCGATTCTTGTCCTCACCGGTAGAACGCCGGTGAGGACAAGAATCGATCTACCCCAAACCGAACCAGGACGTTCACACTTGCATTATACTCCCTCCTATTTTTTTTAATGTCATTCTAGCTTTATCAACTATTTGCCAAATAAATGTCGTTTTAGATATTTTGTACATATTTTTCCATTATTACCCTTATTTAGCTAATAAATATATTACATATTTTCATATTCACTATTCAGTTTTTTCTCAAAACATTCATCTCTATATTCATTAAATAAGGTTATTATTGACAAAAAAATATTCTTAATTAATGTGCAACTTCTCAAAACAAACATATATTAAAAATACCTTAATAGGAGGTAGTATATCAATTTTGTCATAATTTAATAATATACCAATAAATGTTAATTTTTATTATTGAAATGTATCTTATTTATGATGAATAGATATGAATTTAAAAAAAAAGTCATTTTGTATTTAATGCAACTGTGAGCGTCCTGGCCCAGTTTGAGGTAGATCGCTTCTCGTCCTCGCCGGTAGAACGCCGGAAACCTGCAAATAACTCTCACACTGAGGGTTTTTCCGGTGAAGAGCCTCCGATGCTTAAGTAAGTATGTGTATGAATATACTTGAGTTGCATAATGGAAATCGTGTTAAGGAAGAAAGGCACACCCCTATTTATATAGGGGTGAGATACCTGACCTAAGGGTTGCCCGGACTTGGTGAGCTGGCTGCCCCAGTTGCCCGTCTGTACTCTGACACGCCGCGCGTATGTTAGAGGTGGCGTTGGAAGTTGTCAAAGGTGGTTGTCGCTGTCAACCAATGCATTCTCGCCACGTGTCCTCTGCACATGGGATGGTTATCCCTCTGAATATTCCCCTGAAATTCGGTTAGAGGCTCTCACACGCGCCTGTAACTAGGTCGATCTCCAGAATACTGCCAACTCGTAAAGTGGTCGATCTATTGAGGTCGACTCCACTGTTCGACTGCTCAAATGCCCGACTTCTTGACTGGTCGATCTTTCCACTACTTGGGATACGCTGTCTATCCTAGAATCTTTCAGGTCTTACCTTCAAGGTACTCGACCATCGTCATCTTGCTCGATTACCGCTAGATTGGCTCAGTT
This sequence comes from Striga hermonthica, assembly GCA_902706635.1. Taxonomy (NCBI): domain Eukaryota; kingdom Viridiplantae; phylum Streptophyta; class Magnoliopsida; order Lamiales; family Orobanchaceae; genus Striga; species Striga hermonthica. The sequence continues at coordinate 11,762,394 of CACSLK010000984.1, forward strand.
TCCTCATGGTACAACCCCTTCGACCGGTTCGGCAGACCGGTTTAGCCTTGTGGGTATAATATCCTATATCATCTAGTCCCCCCACTCTGGTCGAGTCTGAATGACTCGACCTAAGAGTGAATTTGTGCTCGCCTTCTTCCTGGATGATATTATGCCAGATGTAGACCATCTGATAAGTTTCCCGCTACTTATTTCACTTATTTTCCCTTTAACCGCCAGAAATAAAGTTACTTGCCACACGTCCTTTCTGCCGCGCCTGCATTTCTGCCACATGTTGCGTCTGTTGCGTCTGACAGGTGCTTTCATTATTGTGTCCCATCGCATAACGCGCCCTTTAATCTGTGCACTGAATACTGTGATTTGTTTGTTGAGCGTTACGAATTTTGCTTTTCCTTTGAAAATGTTTCAAAATTCTTGCTCTTCCTCCTTTCAGTTTTTCGGAATCGCCTCCTCCGGAAACCCTAGCCTTTGAAAGTCTCTTCCTTTCCTCCCTTTTCTTTTCGCGTAAACTCTCTTTTTGATATTGTTCCTTTGCTCTTATTTTCTCAGACTCCGCAACCTCCAGTGAAAACGACCATCACTCCGGTGCTGACTTGAGCTCTTCATCTTCCTCCTCGACCACTGCCTCCTCTGGTTCAGTTCAAGAAGTTCCTTATATCCCCGACGCTGTTCCTCTTTCCATTCTCCGTCCCGGTGATACCGAGCCTACCCTTGTCTTTACCGCCACCGTTTCTTCCAACTCTGGGGACACCATGGACAACATTCCCCTCCGCCGCCGTCAACCTACTTTCGGCTCGCTAGATGAGCCAGAGGAGGACGAGGACAATCTCGACACCATCCCACTCTCCTCTTGATTCACTACCTCAAAGTCTGCTACCACAATTCCTTCTTCTTCTCAAACTGCTCCTCCAGAATCGTCGACCGTCCCTTCTTCCTCTCAACCCGATGCACCCAAATACTCGACCATTCCTTCTGCCTCTCAAACTGCTTCCCCAAAATCTTTTGCCAGAGCCTCCTCTAAATCTACCTCTTCTGCCTCTCATTCAATCGGGTGGCTAAAGAGTGAAAAGATCGGTCAGCCCTCTAGCTGGTCGTTCTATTGTCCCTCTTCTTCCGACACCTACGATAATCCCCCTTCTGATTGCTACACCTTCTTCAAAATCTAATTCGACCTCGGCATCCATTTTCTTCTTAGCCCTGATTTACTCCAGATTTGTAAGTGGTTCGGGCTTCCCTTAAACCAACTTCCTCTCAACGCCATCCGTTTCATGACCACCTTCATCATTTTATGCCATGTCCGGTTAGGTTGATTCGACCTAACCTTCTTCCATTACTGCTATGCCCCTTCCAAACAAGCCCGAGGCCTTTACCTCAAAAGCCGCAACAACGCCCATTTCATCTCGGACATTCCTTCCAACATCCCCAAGTGGGCAGATACTTTTGCTTACATCAAGCCTGATACTCATTTCCCTTGGGCGCCCTCTCCTTGGCTCAAGGAACTTCCTCGCGAGATCTCGAACCCATCTCCTAGCCCCCGTTTTCGACCAACGAATTCATGTTTGGAATTCCAAACTCGTTGCGTCAATCACTCTCCTTAAAGATGACAGCCTTCTCCACTGTTGTGGTTTTCTTACCCACAAAGCCTTCTCTCATCCCACCAACAAAGTCCTTAATATGATTAAGATTGAGGATGATCCAGGTAATTTTTGACCGGTTTGTTCAAGTATTCGTATATTCCGAGTGAGTATTGTTAATATTGGCTCTAATTTTTTCTGTTGCTTTCTTGCAGAGGTACCTAGCTTCAACATTCCTTCGAGGAAGACTCTTCTCAAGAAAAAGTCTGGCTCCGGGTCTGCCTTTGGATCGACCAGGAATCAGGCGAATCCGGTCGAGGGTCCGGCCATCCCTTCTCGACCAGAACCACAGCAACAACATAAACCATCACCACAGTCCAAAAAATCAACAACAACAACAACAACAACAGCCACAACAATAGCATCAACAACAACCAAAACAACACCAACAACAACAACAACAAAAGCAGCAACAACAACAACAACAGCAACACCAACAAAAACGTGAACAAGAACGACAGACTCCACCTCCTTCTCTTAAGACCACTGCTCGACCACCCCCTGAACAGACCGGAACTAAAACCTCGACTTCCCCTGAGAAAACTGGAACCAAAACCTCGACCTCCTCCAAGAACAAGACCGGCCAAACTTCCTCCCAAAAAACTGACGACCAAACCACTAAGGACAAATTTTCCCAATCCAATACCCAAACCAAGCCACCTCCTGATGAAACTCCCTCCAAAGACCCTTCTGCTGGCTCGACCAAGACCGTGGTCGAGTCCAGTGGCTAGGATAGTCCAGGGCGTGACGTGGCCCTGGGAAAACATTCCCGCACCGACTAACTGGAGAGCTTTTGGAAGCGCGTGCGCACCGGCTATACTACTGACACCCTGGCCCCGAGTTCCTCCTCTCTGCTCGTGGCCCCAGTGAATGAGGTAGTTGATCGCCTCGAGGGTGCTCCTCGAGGATGACCGCAAAAATGCTGGCGTCACTCTACCAGAGATTGGCGACTAGCTTGTACAATGGCTTGCCCAGGTATTACTCGTCCTATGTTTGATTCGATCTTATTCTATTATCTTTCCTTGCTATATATATATTGAACTGTTATGTTTTCTACGGTTATAGGGCTTGGTTAAATTTCTGCCTTTGGCCAAGGAAGCTAGAGACAACTCTGGGGAGTCCATTAAGAAGCTCGAGGACGTCCTCGGCACTCTGCAAGACAAGAATGCATCTCTCCTGCACCACAATAATAAACTCCGCGAGACACAGAAAGAGCAGAGAACCGAGTTTGAAGTCAATATTAAGTCCCTTGATGGAGAGCTCGTTAAAAAGGACAAGGCTCTCGCAGAGAAAGATGTTTTCCTCGCAGTAAAAAATGTAGCAATGGCGGAGAAGGAGGCCACTTTAAAAGAAAAAGAGGTGGCGCTCGAGCGAGAGAAGGCTGCTCGAGCTCAGGTGGAGGCTGCTCGGACACAAGCGGAGGCTGCTCGAGCCGAGTTGGAGGCCACCCTGGCCAAAGAGAGAGCTGCCCATGCCCATCAATGTAAACGTTACGCGGATGCCTCTGCTCTTCGAGCTCGGCAAATGATATGGGCTACTACAACGGGGCAGCTTTTCCTCCGAGAGTACCGCGTGCAAGTGGTGGCGACTTTATGCAATCACCACAATTTTGAAAGATGTCCAGGACTTCGGGGTGGACTGTTTCTAGTTCGCCCTGCAGAAGGTGGGCGAGCAGATCGCCGAGGACGATTTTGAGCAGCTCGACCCAGGGACTATCTGGGACGCTTTACCCAAGGTGTCCTCTAGTTTCCTTGGCGATCCCAACTTACCACTCGAGCATGAGTGGTGGTCGGGGCTGCTTGAGAGGACCTTGGCTCGATCCAAGACTCTAAGGAAGACTTATGCTCTGCCCGATGGCGTGACTTCTCCAGCTCCTATGTTGGTCGCACTGGTCGAATCCATCCGTCAACGTCCACTTAACGAGGCCTGCGGTTCGACCTCTGGGACCGGTCAACCGCCCGATCCGCATGCCTCCTCTAGAAATGCCGACTCCGTCGCTGCTCCTTTTCCGTAGATTAGCTTCGTATTGTACATCTTCTGAACTGTCGTTTTGTATTTCTGTCGAACTTCTGTAATCTTTTGTAATGAAAATATTTTGTTCGAATGATTTCTGTTTCTTCGTTTCTCTATCTTCGTTCGTATTATGATTTGGCAATCTTGTCTAACTGTTCACCTGGTAACTGAAACATGTAACCTGATATGTCTTCGTTTGCAATAAACCTTAACGTATAATCAACATGTTTTCCACATATATATTTGTGTTTGCGCACTTTCTTTTAATCAACCTTTATCATCGTCAAGATTTGAACCGCAAATTTTAACAGAGATTGTGCACCTAACCTTTAACACATGTCCACCTTCAAAGGTGGTTGATACATGCGACCATCCAGCCTCATGGCCTTAAACATTATGGGTTTTTGCTTTTGAACACACGCCCACCCTCATAGGTGGTCGATACATGCGACCATCCAGCCTCATGGCCTTAAACAGGATGAGTTTTTGCTTTTGAACACATGCCCACCTTCAGAAGTGGTCGATACATGGACTATCTAGCCTCATGGCCTCAAACATGATGGGTTTTTGCTTTTGAACACATGCCCACCTTCAGAAGTGGTCGATACATGCGACCATCCAGCCTCATGACCTCAAACATGATGGGTTTTTGCTTTGGTACACATCCCCACCTTCAGAGGTGGCCGATACATGGGACCATCCAGCCTTACGGCCTTCAACATGATGGGTTTTTATTTTTGAACACATGCCCACCTTCAGAAGTGGTCGATACATGCGACCATCCAGCCTCATGGCCTCAAACATGATGGTTTGCTTTGGAACACATGCCCACCTTCAGACGTAGACGATACATACGACCATCTAGCCTCATGGCCTTAAACGTGATGGGTTTTTATTTTTGAACACATGCCCACCTTCAGAGGTGGACGATACATGTGACCATCTAGCCTCATGGCCTTAAACATGATGGGTCTTTGTGCGATTGGACTCCTTGTTGATCTCTATATTTTCACGCTTTTTCGTCCAACCCGAAGACCTTAGTCATGTCGGGTTTGATTACTCACATTTCTTGTTGGTGTCCGTGTATTCATGTTTGACCACCCAGCCCGAAGGCCTTAGTCATGGTGGGCTTGTCTGCACTTGCCCACCCAATCCGAGGAATGTTTCAAACATGGGGCACTCAGCTCGAAAGCGTGAGTTTTTGGCCAACCTGCCCATCCCAAGAGGTGTTCCAAACAAGCGACCACCTACCCCGAAGGCCTTAGTCATGGTAGGTTTGTCTTCACACTTGCCCATTCAATCGAGGAATGTTCCAAACAGGAGGTCACCCAACCCGGAGGCGTGAGTATTCGACCAGCCTGCCCATTCCAAGGGGTGTTCCAAACAAGCGACCTCCCAGCCCTCTCTTGCCAAGGGAATTTGATGGTATCCCTAGGAGGCATCCATCAAGCTCAGCAATTCACATCCAGCAGTCGAATCGACCAGCTGGTCGATCCGAGAAAGCGGGTATAAATCCTTCGGGCATGTTTTATTCAGATCACGAAAATCAATGCACATTCTCCATTTCCCTTCGGCCTTCAACACCATCACAGTATTTAATAACCATTCAGGGAATTGAATCTCCTTGATATGCCCCGCTCCCAACAACTTCTCGACTTTCTGCTCGATAATTTTATCCATCTCCGCTCCGTGGTGCCTTCTCTTCTGCTTCACCGGCCTCACACTGAGGTCGATGTTTAGACGGTGCTCAATCACCTCCGCACTTATCCCTGTCAACTTCTCCGCCGTGTAGGCAAAAATATCCGCAAATTCCCTCACCAGACTAATCAGCCTCGACCTATTGGCTCCTCCAGCTCCTTCCCAATTCTAAGCTTCCCCTCCTCATACCCTTTAACCATTTGAATCTCCTCAAATTCTCCACCTGGTTTGATATTCGCCTTCTCCTTACCCTTCTCCGCTCTCTGCCTATCCTCCTTTGACCTCGACCCACCCGGTCGATTAATCTCTTCTTCTTTCGGCATAGCCTGCCTCTTCGCCAGCTGCTTGTTGTTACTCACCGTCGTCTGATAAAAACTCCTCGAGGTAAGTTGATCCCTTGCGATCTCGCCAACGTTTTCGCCCACTGGATACTTGATCGTCATGTGGTACGTCGACACGACCGCCTGGAATGCATTCAAGCTCGTCCTCCCCATAATGATGTTATAAGATGATTTAGCCCCCACGACCACAAATCTTACCATCCGCACCTTTCTCGTCACTCCTGACCCTAATGCCACCGGCAAACTAACTTCACCCATAGGCATTACTTCTGCCCCGGTAAAACCATGAAGAGCCGTGGCCACCGGCTTCAACTCCATATCCAGCTCCTTGTTGATCTGCACAATACAATCATAGAACATTACATCCACTGAGCTCCCCATATCGATAAATACCCTCTTCACATCGAAACATGCCACCTCCGCCGTAATCACCAAGGCATCATTATGTGGCAACACTACTCCTTCAGCATCCTCCGCCTTAAAACTTATCTTCGGCATGCGAGCAGTAATTTCGACCTCCTTCCTCTTCCTTTTCACTGCCCGAGCATGCTCCTTCCTGGCATTGTTCGAGTCGCCATCTGTTGGTCCTCCTAAAATCATATAAATCGTCCCCCTTTTCACAGGTGCGTCACCTCCTTTTTCTCCTTTATCTCCATCTCCTCTCCTCAGCTTCTTCCCTCGACCATCTCTCCCTCCTCTTGACTCATCATCGCCCTCCCCATCTCGATCACTCTTCTCCTCCGAGTCCTCTGGACGCCTCCTCCTTCCTTTTCCCTTCGCCCTATCATGATAAACAAACTCCTTCAAGTGTCCTGCCCGAATCTGTCGCTCGATCTCATCCTTCAAATGCCTACAATTCTCCGTGGTATGGCCATAATCCCTATGAAACCGACAATAAATATCAGACCTAGGTCGAGTTGGGCCCGTAAACCTTGTCTTCGGCTAGGTCACATCCTCACTCGCCATCTTCTGATCCATCGCCTCGAGCACCTCTCCAATATCTTTCCTTAAGGGCGTAAAATTATGGTGCCTCTGCCTCTCAAATAACAGTGGCCTCCCCTGCCACCGATCATCCCGCTTCGCCTGTTTCGAATCTCGCCCATCTCTCCTGGGCGATTCCCCTTTTGGTCCACCCAGCCTGGGCGAACTCCTCCTGAGTGACCTCCCTCTTGGTGGGCTCTTCTTCTTCTTTGGCTCTGGTCGAGCAGCTCCTTCCAACTTGGCAAACTCCGCCTCCATTTCCTCCAAATTAATATACTTCTTACACCTCTGCAACACATCCTCGTATGATCGAGCAGGGGTTTTCTCCAACGAAGTTCGACAAGGCCCTGCTCGAAGACTCCTTATCAATCCCCCTACCTTCACTTCATCGGACGCCGAGTGCACCTCCAAACATGTTTGATTATATCGAGCAACATACTTCCTCAGTGACTCCTTCTCTCCCTGCTTCATCGCCATCAGGGTCAAATACGTCTTTTCTTGAGCCACCGCGCTCGAGTACTGATTGATGAGTTTGCTAGCGAAATCCTCAAAATCGGCAATCGACCCCGGGGCAGCTGATGGAACCAATCGAGCGCCCCTCCCCACAAGGTTGATAAGAAAGCCCTGCAACACACGGAATCAGAATATCCATGCAACATAGCCAAAGTTTCAAAAGTCCTCACATGCCTCCACGGATCAGATGACCCGTCAAACACCAAGTTTGTCTCCCAAAGATTGTTCGGCAAGGGTGCCGTCAGAATCTCCCTCGAGAAAGGATGTCCTCGAGCTCTCCTTTTCGGCCTCCCTTTAACCTCTTCCTGCAACAGGCGCAGCTGCTCCGCCATCCTATCCATCGCACGATCCCTCACATCTCCTCCACCTCCAAAGCTGGACACATCCTCATCCTGGACTCCTACCACCGTGGTCGGCGCAGTCGTAGCCTGAGATGCATGGTTTGTGGCTTGCTGGACCGTCTGCGCCGCCGCGGCCGTCACCATCCTCTGCATCTCCTCCTTGGTCATCGCCACCATCTGCTGACCAGGGACTTGCACACCCCCCGGCGGTGGTGCTCCTCCTTGCACCGCCGGTTTCTCTGGTTGCGCACCTACTGGGTTTGGCTGCGGCGGCGGCATCGCCACCGTGGCTGCTGCACGAGCTTCCTGGGCACGATTTGAGCTCGCGTCTCCTCCAAGAACCGCCGTTGATGCTACCACACCTTGAAGGACAGGTGTAGGGGTAACCGGCTGTAACGCCCCGTTCGTTTATGAATAAATTGAATTATTATTATTATTATTATTATTATTATTATTATTATTATTATTATTATTGATAT
>CACSLK010000984.1:11773735-11783936 GCA_902706635.1 Striga hermonthica
TTGTTATGATTTTTAGAAAGTCCGGAATTTCTGTAAAATCAAAGTGGGGTGTTACACCGGCGTCTGTGAAGGGCCAGAGAAACCCGGAGGAGGGCCCTGTCCCAACGGTCTGGTCGTCGTCCAAGCGTCATCGAACATTGACTGTAAATTGGTTCTGGGAATTCCGTCTGCCATAGCTGAGCTTCAAACACAACTTTTCGAACAAAAGTTCCCACAGACGGCGCCAATAATGTAAGTTTGAGCGTCCTGGCCCGGTTTGAGGTAGATCGCTTCTCGTCCTTGCCGATAGAACGCCAGAAATCTGCAAATAACTCTCACACCAGAGGGTTTTTCCAGTGAAGAGCCTCTGATGCTTAAGTAAGTATGTGTATGAGTATACTTGAGTTGAATAATGGAAATCATGTTAAGGAAGAAAGACTCACCCCGCTTTATATAGGGGTGAGATACCTGACCTAAGGGCTGCCCGGACTTGGTGAGCTGGCTGCCCCAACTGCCCGTCCGTACTCTGACACACCGCGCGTATGTCAGATGTGGCGTTGGAAGTTGTCAGAGGTGATTGTCGCTGTCAACCAATGCATTCTCGCCACGTGTCCTCTGCACATGGGATGGTTATCCCTCAGAATATTCCCCTGAAATTCGGTTAGAGGCTCTCACACGCGCCTGTGACTAGGTCGATCTCCAGAATACTGCCAACCCGTAAAGTGGTCGATCTATTGAGGTCGACTCGACTGCTCGACTGCTCGAATGCCTGACTTCTTGACTGGTCGATCTTTCCGCTACTTGGGATAAGTTGTCTATCCTGGAAGATGAATCTTCCAGGTCTTACCTTCAAGGTACTCGACCATCGTCATCTTGCTCGATTACCGCTAGATTGGCTCGTCTTCCTCATGGTACATCATTCGACTGGTTCGACAGACCGGGTTAGCCTTGTGGGTATAATATCTTATATCAGTATTATCAATATTGATTTTAATACATTCATTAGTTTAATGTTTAAATATTGATATAAATATATCTTTATTTTACAGTCACATTTTTTTTATAAAATATGTATATAATGGCTAACTTACTCCGATGAGATGAAGAAATACCTTACCGACATGCCAGTTTTGATAAACAAATTATATACAATGACCAGGTATATTCGAATGTTAGATTTAAGTAATGAGAATTTTTTTATAAATTATAAGTATAATATCTACTTTTCATATATAATATATAATTTTATCATGTATAGTTATTTATTATATATATAACGTAAGTAGTTTTAATAAATAAAAAATTAATATAAGTAACATATAATAGTTAATAAATATAAAAATTGTAAAACCATGTCGTATACATTGATATAATTTAGTGGTTAGAGTCAAAGTTTGAGATGCAATAGGTCATAAATTCAAAATTTCACTGTGCAAAATTTATAAATGTCAATATGGTTTGTGTTGAAGCTTGTGGGCTAGGTCTTCCAAGGTGGGTCGAGTGTAATTGTGGTAAATAAACTATTATTTCAAAAATAAAATATAAATTTATTTTATTCGGTGAAATTCGTCACTATATGTTAGTGTTCAAATGACAAACGTTTAAATTCATCATATAAAAATTATATTTAAGTGATGAAAATTTGATTGTAAATATGACAACTTCGTCTCTGTTGGGGTCCGATACTCGGGTAGTTGTTTTTGTTGTTTTAGTTTGTTTTAGTTGTCTTGTTGTTTGTTAGTTTAGTTATGAGTATTTTTATTCTAGCGTTGCTAGCGGGACTCTAGGCAGTCTTCTGACCTGTCCTCCCATTTTATTCTCCCGTTGGGAGCTTTGTATCTTTATTTGCACTTTGTCGTTTCGAAAAAAAAAAAAAAAAGACAACTTCGTCACTATATGTTAATATTTAAACGACAAAATATCAATTCGTCATTTAAATTCCATCTTTTATTAACCATTTAATAATTTCAATGAAAAACTTTCGATAATTAAAGTGATGAGGCCGACGACACTAAAAATAATTGTTTAATGACAAATTATAATAATATTGTAACGCCCGCTTATTTAAAAAAAAAAAAATACTGGTTTTAAGAAAATTTTTGAACTTAAAAAGAAAGATTCATTTTCCAATTTAAACTAAACGATCATTACTCGAAAACTATTCTTTCTGTCAAGACAAAAAAAAAAAAAAAATCAAAATAAACATGTTACGATTAATCAAACCGTAATTTATACATCCAAATTGAATTTAAATTTCAACAGAGTTTACAGAAATATAAAAATAAAAACAGAATTAAAGACGACCACGCCCGTCCTCTCGTGTCCGCCGCCAGCTCGATAACCTGAAAAACAAAAGGGTGAGCACTGTCTATCGGCTCAGTGGTAAAATTCATACTATGCATCGATTCAGCATAAACACAAATAGGATAATAATCACATGAACATGTAAAGTTTACTGTTGACTGATATCATTCCATCTTCAAGCCTCCAAGTAAATTCGGACTTGTGACTTCATGAACATCGGTATGGTTACGGTTACTTACTGGTGCATTCGACATCAACCGATCCAATTATAAATAACTCCACTAGTGCCAATACCCAGTTCCGCTAGTAGAAAACTTAATTGATAATTACCCGGCCTAGTAACTCTTATTTCAAGCAGCCATGGTAAAAAATCACATCACACATTCGGTGGCCCACAAGCACATGTATATAAAAACTATACTACCACATGTTTATAAAGAATAAACCATAGTATAGAACCCCCACCTTCAACTTACTGGCTGAAATGAGTTAATGCACGTGCGTCTGATTGAGGGTCGACTCCTCTTAACCTACAATTTAAAATACTTTTCCTTATCATCAATGGTGTTGACAAACAAGCAAATAAAGCAGACAAGGGCCATTAAAAACACATAGGCAGATAAATCACACAGAGCAGGCAATTAAACATAAATAGATGAAACTTCTACAGTCTTAACTTTACTAAGACTGCTATTTCTCTTTTGATCTCGAACTTAAGTTAACACTCAAAAACGTGCCTTCTCTTTCCTCTAAAACTAAAGCATACAAGACCAATCCTTTAGAGCTAAATCTTAAAATCCTTAGAAACCCATGGGAGAAGCATATAAATATAAATGGCATAAAAGGCATTCAAGAGTCCCAACTAAAATAATCGAACAAAACAGGTCATAAGTCACATGGAGATCATGTACTTTACTTGCTTTGTACTTAAGGAATTCTAGCTTGTTTTAACATTCACTTCTGTGACCAAGCTCAGCACCAAAACAACAATATACAGCAACAAACAACACTTCAAAATGAATCAAGAAGATTAACACCATTAAGGCACGGAACTTACAAACAAGGCAAATTAAACATAACAACATGCTTAATACCCTTCCTAACATGTTTTTAGTAACTGAATTGTGAGTATAATTTGGCATGAAAATAGCACACTAAAGTACCTATATACAGCCCCAAAACTCAGCAGCAAAGGCTCAACGTGCTCGTCTCAGACAAACCCAAACACACTTCATACCATGCTTCAATTTCTATTCAACATCTAAGGCACGATAAACCATTCTCAAACCGAAACTTAACATAAATCTCGGCATATATATGACACCACTTCAACATATATGCTTATAACCACAATTTCTAAGAATTCACAAAACCGTAGCATATAATCGTGGTTCAGCCCTCTAAGCACAACACGGCACAACAAGCTTTTAACTCTATATAAAAACTGAAACTAGACACATTAAAAGCACATCAAACTCGGCCAAGAGAATCCCACAAGGTTCCGCCAATTTACCGTGAAAACAGAGAAAAGAAGGGGCTCAGTTTCGGATCTGAAAAGGGCCTCGGCTGAGGCTCTCGGGACCGTTGAGGTTCGGCTCGCCAACGGCTCTTATCTCGGACACAGTAAGGCCAACCCTCAGTCGCTGAACACGATCGCTTTCAACTTCACTCGGGGTGGCACTCGAAACCGACTCCTCGGCAAACTTGTGTCTCTCAGCGGCTTTTTGTCAGTTGCTGCTGTCGGCGTGGATTTCTTTTCGGCCGTTGTGATGTTCGGGCTTACTTCAGCCGCGTGAAGCTTGTCTCTGCCGTGAGAGAGCGACGCTCTTGTCTGCCCGGTGGTCCTCGTCAGTCCGTGTCTGGTGGTTCGGTCGATTTCGTCGTCACAACTTGCAGGATAGTGGCTCTTGTCGGTGGTGTTCTCTTCCTCGCCGGAAATGGGAGTCCCGGTCGCGACCAGAAGGGCCTTCTCGCCAGCCACGGGATTCTGTCTTGCCGGAAAGTGCTTGCTCTCAGTCACCCCGATATTCTGTCGCCGTGGACTCTACTCCAACCGTCGGGAACTGGTGCTCGTTGCCGGAAGTCTCGTCGTCGACAGGCTTGCTCGGAGATGCTGGTTCTCGAAAAATGCCGGCGGATTTCAAGGAATTATTGGAGGATTTTGAAGATGACCTCGAGGGCTAAAGTGGGAGATGCAGCGAGTGCTCCCAATCCCTTAAATAGGGAGTATTAGGGTTGTTTCAGAGGGAGAGTTGCCGGAAATTGGAGAAGTTTCGTTGGAGATTGAAGATGATCGGCTCTGAAATTGTGGAGGAGAAGGGATAATTTGTTGGGCTGAGAAAATAGTACAAGAGCTGACTTAGTGTGGGCTTGGGCCGACTTTTAATGAGTTAGGGCCAACAGAAATTTACTTGGGCCGAGCTTTGAGCTGCTGTTTGAAGGATATGCGCCGATAATTTAAGTATTAGGACCAGCTGTGGGCTTGGGCTAAAAAGAAAAGGGAAATTTTCATGTATCCTACATGAAATTGAAAATATTACAAATCTACCATCCATTAATAAGTAATTGTGTCTCTACCTAATTGTCAATATTTAATTACATTTATGGCAAAACTTCAGTTACCTAAAAACGTGGACTCCATCCACTTTCTGTGTCCATGGCTTACGCTGTTTTCCATAAAAAAAAAAACATTCAAATTACTTTTATACTATAATAAAAACATGTATTGTAATTCACGCATCCGTTAGGTGGTATATATTGGGTTTATGTTAATATATATTCAGTATATGTTGCAATGAAAAAATATATCTTCCATCAAAAAATTATGTATTTTTTTTTTTTTTTACTTTTATACAAAAAAGTATATATATAGTTTATGAACATCTTATAACAGGTTACTTATATTACCTATACAAAAAAGTGTTCCAAATATACAGAACATATACTAAACATATACTCCATATACACACAATATACACCCGCAACATATAAAAAAGGAAAACTATCTATCAACGAATCAAGCACATGAAGTGTTTGACAATAAATCTTCTATTATACTGAACATATACTTCATATATACACAACATATACCCGCAACATATACAAAATGAAAAGGGTCTAACGCTTCCTCGTAGTGTCTCAATGCTGCCTCCGACTCTCCGCGCGGACGCCGCCACTTTAACCACCCCATCACCACCAGATTCAATAACTTTCTAGTATCCAATTCAAAACCCCCCACGCTTTCGCGAATTTCTTCTCTTTCCCAATATCGAGCCACCGCTGGATCTTCGAAACCCTCTCGGGATTTTATATGCCTGCAAAAGACGGCCTCGGAAATATCATCCATGGCGTCGAGAAGCGGGGATTCAGGGAACCCATCCCGAAGGGAGGCCAAGTCGAACCCGGTGGCCAGCAAATAAATGGCCTTCCTCGACCGAGAACCGTAATTGCCGGTGAAGAGAGGTTGGAGTTGGGCTTGGTGAAAAGATGAAGAAGTGGGTTGTGCGGTTCTTTTTACAGTGAGATAATGGTTGAAAATATGGAGATTGTGTAAATATGGTAGTGATATATCTTATTCTAAGTAAATGATCTAATCACAATTAAGAGCCCTAAAATTCCTCAACTGACAATGCTAGTATATCTGTAATATTTTTGCCTTCAAATAGCAATTTTGTGTATAAATGTAATTGAGCTGTAAAAATGTTATATAAATGGTTTTGAGTTGTAGAGGGTGCAAATTCCTCAAAAGAAAATGAAGGAACCTGTTGGGCTTGCTTGGACTAGTGTACTAAGCTTACTTAAGAAAATAAAAGGACAAATAATCAATTAATACACTTAGTACATATATTAAGCACACAAAAATACAATTAGGCACTTAGATACAAATTTATAAATTGAACCCATGAATAATTAAAGTAACACCTAGGCAATTAATTGACAAATAATCAATTAGCACATAATCAAATAGGCACATATTCAAATAATCAATTAGCACATAATCAAATAGGCACATAATCAAATAATCACTTAAGAACATTTAGAGAAAAAAAAATAACGCTTAACAAGAAGGTATAGAAATAACATTTAGGCAAATTAGGTACAATAAAAAACTTAGGCACACAAAAGCAATTAAGTACTTAAGAAAACAAAACTAACACTTAGCAAACATGGCACTTGAGCACACAAAAATACAATTAGGGTCACATCGTAGCACTTAGTACAAAAAAATAAATAAATAAACAAATAAATAAATAAAAGTACAAAGGTAGAAATAAGAACTGAGTTTTAAACTTAGTCGAGCGATGCAAACGCTATGATTTTCTAAAAAGAAACGGGGCGCTACAAATGTCACATAGACATTTTTTGACGCGGCTACGGTGACAAACTTTGCGAAGAAAATTTTTCATCACTATATACTTTTAGTTACAAAAAATAGATTTTTTATGATGAACATTTTTGTCATAAAATATCAAATTTATAAAATCTAAAATATTCGCACGACGCTTCACGAAGGTCCCAATGAAAAAAAAGGTGACAAACATTTTATATGTCTTTGCAACTATTGTCCGCTCAACTCTAAGAAAAAGTAGTCTTTCAAAATCGGTTATGGGTACGGAACGTTGCAACTGTGCATATGATCACATCTTCCCGCTGAAGTAGGGATTCTCACGACCCAAACACAATTCCCGGTCCATATGGAGTAGCATTGCATCCGCAGATATGTCTTCTACGTTATTCAAATACTCTCGTAAAAACCATAGAAAAAAAGCTAGTTGAATTCGTTTATGCATCGTCTCTTCCTTTTTGTTTTGTAGATTCTAATTTATACGAAATTTTTGTTAAATGGCTTTAAACCTGACTGCATCATGTTCTATGTACTACTCTCACTCGTGATATTTGAAAAATTGTGAATGAGAAAAAAATAATTTTGGCGCAAACGTTTGAATCTTTAACCCAAATGAAACCGTCGAGGTATTACACATAATCGCTCTAAGTAGTAGCAACAGTAAACTCGTAAGTAAGTTCACACAATTGCGGAAGGTAGGTTCTACAAAACATGAACCTTCAGGGGAGCATCTCACTCCTCTTCCGGAACTCTTTCATTAGTATAAGTGTTTCATCCATTACACCAAGGTTTTACAATGCATACTCCATCTCCATTACCTTTAGTATAATCACCTATATAATTACTCTTCCGACCACAAATCCCTTGTGGATTTTTTTACTTGAATCCCTCAAGTTAATCTACGTGTTTCTCATGAACACGTGATTCAACACACAGAATATAATTACCGTTCTATGAGATCGAGAAAAAATTCTCATCTCACCACTCAATAAAATAAAATTGAATTCAATAAAAATCTCATCAACTTAGAACTTTTCGACTTCTTTTTTCACATGAATTTTACTCTCTGAAGAACTGTGAATGAAAATCCGCTTCCCCTCATTTTTATCTCAACTCATATATGGAAAGATTGCATCTTCCATTGATTTCCTTTGCTGCCAAGTTATACTTCATAAGGTAAGTTCCTTGATCACACGGCTTTGGATCACCTCATATGTTAAGTAGGGTTGATCCTTGATTGAGAGTATCTTGAAGATATTCCCTTTATTCATGCATAATCAATAACCAAATTAGCTAATTTAATTAATTGTTATTAGAAAACTAAAATAAAATAAAGTACGAACAAACTTCCCTTAAACATTCCAGCCTGCAACTTTGTACGATGAAGGTTCTTCATCTTGGAGTTTATCAGTTTAATGTCAAGTCTCAAGTATCTATAATCACCCCCTTTGGCATATAAATTGAAAACTCCTTAGAAAGAACCTGCATTAGATTCAATAGAGCAATACAACTAAGTGCAGAACATTCATTTTCAAACTAACAATCCGCAGACTAAGTTCAACAACCATCATGCAGAATTACAAAAAACAAACAAAAGGTGTTATCACCTAAGGGCAACTTGCCCACTACCAAACCACCACATCGAATAAATTGTTTTTAGGATGCAAAAAACCACAAACTCAGAATTATTTAGCAAAATTCTTAGAAGTTCCTTCTTTGGAAGAACCTTCACTCCCAGAAGAAGAAGACTCGGTACCTGCTGGGATCAACAAAGATCTTGTTATGCACAAATCACGAATTTAATAGCAAAACGTAAATCTATGCGCAGCGGATCTAAAGGTTTGCGTACAGAACTTACGGCTTAAAATTTATGGCGATCTGGCTGATCTTTTGGATGGCCGTACACAGCATAGCAATGAATTGTTGACTGCAAATCGCGTCCTAGGATTGCACGAACAAGATCGGATCGAAAACCGGATCAAACGAGTGCAAAAATGGAAGAAGACAAGTTGCAGTCTTGGGAGCTTCAGGCGGCGCGTGAGGGTGCGTCCGGCATCGGATGGCAGCAATCTTAGCAACGTTGGAAAGCTCTCGTCGAGATGGTCGTCTGGGTATACTGGACGTCTTGATAGGACCTCCGGTTAGTTCTGTACAACCAAATATATTTTGTCTCACTTTACCCAAAGATCTTCTACTGTATATCTCAAACACCTCTTAATCTTGTACCAGAGGAAAAACAAGAAGAAGATAAAGCTCGAATGGGAACTGAGAGAGAGAGAAGAGAGGCGTGGGGCGTGATTTCCAAGATGTGGAATTCTCATCTCTTCCCATGAGCTTAATGATGTATATATAGAGCTACAGTAGGGATCCTTAGGAGATTAGGATTAGGGCTCCTTAACTAATTAAAATACTCGTGGACCAAGCCACTTATTTTAGTTAATTAAATAATATTAAATGGGTCACCAACATAATATTATTGCACTCCCTTTTCCTAGCCCAATTTACAATTGAGACTCCAATAATAATTACTCGATTTATCTCCCCATGTTTAAGATATAATGTCTATTAATTAATTCGATTACTGACAATCAAGAATTAATTAATTTATTATTATTTAACCGAAGCTAGCGCTCGTTCATCACATTATTACTATGCCGGAGTTTTATCCACCTGCAGGGTTTAGCATAATAATCCTTCATGAACTCACTCCGGGGACATCATCAAACTAACGCACATGGTGACCGTAAATATCCTAACAATGCATCCTACATGTAGCAATATTACCCAAGACAGCGGGTCTATTGGCCCAGTTCACTAAGCCTCACCCATGTGAATCAAAGTAATAAATACTACACATAAATGTTTGTTTAATATCTTACGGGTTAAGAGTACGCAGTAATTAACCGAGGCTTAGTTCGTTTACGAAGATCAGTATAAATTAAACTGCTCCTCTCTGGGATCATGTTCAATACATAAATGTACTAGTGCAACTAATAAGTCAAGACAAGCTATACAGCTGACACTACAACCGTTCGCGATATGGTGTTCATGTCCATCTGGGTTGTGAACCACATATTCTTGTTTCGCGAGTAACTGATAGCATGATCTTCTGTTCTCCTGATGACGACCCATACTATCTAATGCAAAACAACAGAACTTAGAACTTGTTTAATCTAACATGTTTCTCATTCATAAAGGGTAAAAGTGTAATATCATCCAAAGCCAAGCTTTCAGTATATAACACTAACAATCTCCCACTTATACTTAAAGCTTTCACTTTTACAAGTATAGTCCTATCAATCCGTTATTCTAAAAGACCTATGTCGATCCTATCGCCATGCACTTGACTCTCATTCCTGTCATGTGTTTGACGAAGACCTTCTCTAGCAAACTCTTCGTGAAAGGATCAACTAGGTTGTCCTCAGATGCAATATTGGCAACATCAACGTCTCCTCTACCAACTATCTCTCGGATCAGATGGTACTTGCGCTCTATGTGTTTACTTGCTCTGTGGGCTCGTGGTGTTAGAGGTATGCTGTAAAAGCTGTGTTTTGCAGTTTCTATCAATTCCAT
>CACSLK010000984.1:11807747-11822290 GCA_902706635.1 Striga hermonthica
ACACCGCGAGCTCGCGGATTTTGAGGAGACGTCGAGAGTACCTTCATTTAAACTGCATGTTTTAGTGTGTGTTTGGGCTAGACTATAAATACATTTTGTCCTTTGCATTTTGAAGATCCAACTTTCATTTTTCATTTCTCCATTTTGGGAAATCAGCTTTTATTTTATTTTGCTCTCTAGATTAGGAGCTTATGCTATTTTCCGGGAGATTTTCTGGCGACTTCGGTTTCGTTCAAGTTTCGAGCTTTTGACTCCGTTTTTCATCGTCTACGCAATGGGAAATTGAGTATTTAGTTTTAAAGCTCTTTACTTCGTTTTTGCTCTGGTTTTACTTATAATGTTTATTAGAGTAAATTGGATTTGATTGATGATGGTGGAAATGCTTGAACTTGATTGCTTGCCTGAATAGATAGAGCCGTTAATTGCTTGTTGATCTAGGTTAGACGACTAGGATTAGCAATCTAATGCTCGTAGCTCGTTTATTCCGTATGTCGATTGATTATCATCCCGTATTGGTTATGGCATTAGACTCCGGTGATCTAGATTGTGAATTGCTCGTCTTTTGATCTTGCTTTCAATTAATTGCTCGTTGTTAAGTGCTCGTTAGTGTTAATCAACTTCCAAATAGATTGCTTAGAATGTTTAGGACTTTATTTTCCCTTTTTGTGATTTTGGACGATCATCTAGTAGACGAAGCTCCGAATAGCCTTCCTTCGAGATCGACCCGAGTCGGGTAGCTCGGTTACCACATGCCCATCATTTCTATGCTAAACACCCTTCCCCTATGTTATTTTTATTAATTCAATCATCCAAGAAGTCAATAGAAATCTAGAACTTTGTTCTTCCAACTTTGCTTTAGTCTTTTCACCAGAATACTATTGCAATTTTATCGTTTCAATAGGCGCGGTTGTGGCTAGAGAAACACTATCGGCGATTCAAGGCGCGGGTTAGCGGCTTATCGGCAGTCGAAACACACGATCTTCATCAGTTGTGCACGACGCACTGTTGGCGTGCGCGTGTGATGACGGATCGTGTTGTTATCTATACGGGTTGTGAACAAACGGCGCACTCAGGGCCTTCGTTTATCCACCATAGGTGTATCTAACAGACGCACTATGGCCTTCTCCTAGATACCGTGACTTCAAGACGCTCTAATGGCCTTCTCTCCAACACTGTATGTAAACACGCACTAACGGCCTTGTTTAAACACACGTTAAGAACATCAGTTCCCCCTCAAGATTGGCTCACCAATTCAATACTCAATTCAAGACATAAAATATGATGAGGTACATGGGGTATTTATAGTTGCAAAAATAAATCTAAGCCTAACTATACTAGATCTCCTAAATCTTGCAAGAATAGAAATCCTAACACTAGAAAGCAATAAAATCCTATTACTACCATAATACTAATGCTTGGCTTGCACACCAAGAATCTAGAATTTCCCAACTTAAACTTTCGGCCGCCCCAAGGTCTTGCGCCTCACGCGTATGCGCACCGCCTCCCACGCTCGCCTAGTCCTCGGCGCCTTCGGACTCGCGTGTCCGTATCGTACGCGCGCGCCTGTGCGCGCGCCCAGTGTTGCCGCCATTCCTCTTGCGCGTGCCTGCCAGCGCCCCTCTCCTATGCCTACCGCGCCTAGGCATGTGCCCGCGCATACCGCCCACTCGCGTGCCCCCGCGCGCTTTGCGTTACTTCCCGCGGCCTTGCGCGTGTCCCAACCGTCGCCCGTGCTCTGATCCTGTACCGCGCACTCCCATACGCCCGTGCACCCACCAGCCGCGCGCCCGCGTAACCCTCGCAAATCCCGCGTGCACGGCTTTTTTGCCCATTTGTGCGCATCAAGAGCCGATGCGCACCCTTTGCATTTTAGCCCCTCGCTAGGCTTGCTAAACTCAAATTCCACTTCCGTATCATTCCCCTCATCTTCAAGACCTTCCTTGTCCCCAAGGATTAGAAAATTCAGCTTCCTAACTCGACCATCCTCGTCATCCTCATCAGGTGATTCGCCTGGATCCTCAGTCCTCAACTTGACCCTCTTACTCGATCTCCCGAACTCCATAGTTCCTTTCCAATAATCAGTGGTGATTGGACCAAGAGTCTCCAACCACTGGCATCCAAGCACTATATCAGTCGCCTTCAATGGCAAGGCATATAGATCCACTCTCATCTGTTGACCTTGAGCCTTCAACTTTACACCCTTGAAGAGAATATCCCCTCGTAGTGTTTCCCCGTTTGCTACCTTGACTCCAAAAGGTTTTACCTTGGTGAATGGGATCTCAATTTCTTTGGAAAACTCCTCATCAATGAAGTTTAGCGTAGACCCACTATCAACCAGTACTCCCACCAATTTGCCTCTCACTTCAGCCGTGAATGTGATCATCTTCGGACCACGTTTCTTGCTCTTAACCATATGCAATAAGGACTCCTCTCGTGGTTCTTCTTCTTCGCAATTATCCCCAATTTCTAACAAAAATACTTCCTTACCCTTGCACTTGTGACCTGGTGTGAATTTTTCATTGCACGAATAGCAAAGGCCTTTTTCTCGTCGACGCTGCATCTCTTCGTCAGTAAGCTGCCGTATGTTGCTTGTCGTTCGAACAGCCTCGCCCAACGGCTTGATTTCGGTTCGCGCCGTTAGCTCCTCAGTTGCAGCGTTCGTGCGCTTGGTCTCCGTGCGCACGTCGCTCGGCTTTGCCTTGCGTACTGCCACGAGATGATCTTCGTGCAGTCTAGCCGACTCTATAGCTGCTCGCATCGATCCTGGCTTGTCCAACCTGACTTCGGCTGCCAGTTCAGCTTTAAGTCCTCCAACAAACGTTCCTACGAGCGCACTCTCGGGCCAATCCCGCACTCTATTAGCAATGCGCTCGAACTCCTTTTGATACTCCCTCAGACTTCCAAGTTGCTTGATTCTCGACAAGGCTTCATTATAATCGTGGTAGTCACTTGAGCCGAACCTTGTGATGAGCTCTTTTCGAAATCCCTCCAACGCATGTGCTCGCCATAGTTCTTGTGCATCACCCATTGCCACCATACTTTTGCTTCTCCATCCAGATGATAAGCAGCAATTTGAACTCTTTCGTACCTTGGCACATCATTGATCTCAAAAAATTGCATAGCTCGACTCAACCATGTGTCCGGATCTGTTCCCGTGAACGTGGGCATGATAATTTTCGGCCGTGTACTTGCCCTCTCGTCCACCTGTTCATCACGATCATGGCGTCCCTCGTGTCGCCGTGCGTCGCGCCGTCGGCCATCGTGGTGTGGCCTCCGCTCATCATGTGTCCAGGCGATGCGTACGATGCGTGTGATCGTCAGTTGTCGTCTTCCTCGCGCCTTCGGTCGTGATGTGCGCGCCCGTCATGCCGTCATCGATCGTCGTAGTGGTGATCAGCGCGCGATGCGCGTGTGCCCCGCGATCGGCGATCGTCCTTGCGCTCGGTCCCGGTGCTTGTCGCCGTGGACCTTGACCCGTGACGCCTCATTGGCCGTGTGTTCATGCGCGTTAGCTGCCCGGCCAAGTCCTGGACCATAAGTTCGATCCTTCCCAAGTTCTCGTTGGTAGCATGTTGACCATCGCCGATGATCTTCATGTTGTCTTCCAACGCTTGAATCCTCTCACGGTTTGACATCATAAATCTTTTTTTTTTTACTCTAAAAATTCGAACAAAATTCGAACCAAAAAAATAAAATAAAACAAGAGAAATTCGGCCTCTCAACAAAAGGTAATAACCAAAAAAATCAAACAAAGGACGAGATGACACCTTTTTTTTTTAAGACACAAAAAATTGAAAAATTCGAATAGAAATTCAAAAATTTCGACCAAAACAAAAGAAAGAAAAGAAATTCGGTCCCTCAGCAAAAGGCAAACCGAAAAAAAAGAAAAAGATAGGATAGATAAACACACGATCAACACCTCTCAATGAAAGAACCAATGATGACGGATCGTGTTGTTATCTATACGGGTTGTGAAAAAACGGCGCACTCAGGGCCTTCGTTTATCCACGATAGGTGTATCTAACAGACGCACTATGGCCTTCTCCTAGATACCGTGACTTCAAGACGCTCTAATGGCCTTCTCTCCGACACTGTATGTAAACACGCACTAACGGCCTTGTTTAAACACACGTTAAGAACATCAGTTCCCCCTCAAGATTGGCTCACCAATTCAATACTCAATTCAAGACATAAAATATGATGAGGTACATGGGGTATTTATAGTTGCAAAAATAAATCTAAGCCTAATTATACTAGATCTCCTAAATCTTGCAAGAATAGAAATCCTAACACTAGAAAGCAATAAAATCCTATTAATACCATAATACTAATGCTTGGCTTGCACACCAAGCAATTCTAGAATTTCCCAACTTAAACTTTCGGCCGCCCCAAGGTCTTGCGCCTCACGCGTATGCGCACCGCCTCCCACGCTCGCCTAGTCCTCGGCGCCTTAGGACTCGCGTGTCCGTATCGCACGTGCACGCCTGTGCGTGCGCGCAGTGTTTCCGCCATTCCTCTTGCGCGTGCCTGCCAGCGCCCCTCTCCTATGCCTACCGCGCCTAGGCATGTGCCCGCGCATACCGCCCACTCGCGCGCCCCCGCGCGCTTTGCGTTCCTTCCTGCGGCCTTGCACGCGTCCCAACCGTCGCCCGTGCTCCGATCCTGTACCGCGCACCCCCGTATGCCCGTGCACCGATCCTGTACGGCGCACTCCCATACGCCCGTGCACCCACCAGCCGCGCGCCCGCGTAACCCTCGCAAATCCCGCGTGCACGGCTTTTTTGCCCATTTGTGCGCATCAAGGGCCGATGCGCACCCTTTGCATTTTAGCCCCTCGCTAGGCTTGCTGAACTCAAATTCCACTTCCGTATCAGCGTGCTGCTGCGCGCGGGCAGGCTACTGCCGGCAGCACAGCACCGCTACGTGCGGGCAGGCCCTACGGTCGGCCCTTCGCCGGCCATCCGGCTAGTTATTCCGGCAAACCTTATATTGTTGAACATAAAATGACCTGAAATGACTAAAAATACAATAATTGCTCGGGAGTGTTCGGTTAAATCTTGATATGACTCGGAGATGGCCTAAATGGCACTTCCGAGAGCATTATGACCTAAAACTTGGACCGAACGACATGATACTGACATGATCTTACTAGTGTAAACTTAAATACATAAAAAGAGAGTAAAAAGGAATGTACCCCTTGAATTGCTCGTGAAATGCACGACGACTTGCGTGCTTGTTCGGTACTCAAGTGCTTATGCGTGTGTGCACCCTTTGTCTTAAGTCATCTCCCATAATTGTTGTATATTTTTCTCCTGCTCGTGAAATGCACGACGACTTGCGTGCCTGTTCGGTACTCAAGTGCTTATGCGTGTGTGCTCCCTTTGTCTTAAGTCATCTCCCATAATTGTTGTATATTTTTCTCCCAATTTTCTCTCAGTTTTTGGTCTGATATTGAGGTCGGTTATGCATGAAATATGGATGTGAAACTCACGACACTTGCTATTTAAAGAGGTGAAAGATGATGGTGATTGTTTGGGGGTAGAAGGAGGTGAAAGATGACTCCTTCTCTTGGGACGCCACTTGCCATCACCGTGTGCTCCCGTGGCATTTAAAGGGGTGAAAGATGATGGTGATCGTTTGGGGGTAGAAGGAGGTGAAAGATGACTCCTTTTCTTGGGACGCCAGTTGCCATCACCGTGTGCTCTCGTGGCAACAAAAAGGAGATGAAAGATGACTCTTTTTCTTGGGACGCCACTTGCCATCACTGTGTGCTCTCGTGGCACTTTTGTTGCTTAGTCACGGGCGTTTGGGGGTAGAAGGAGGTGAAAGATGACTCCTTCTCTTGGGACGCCACTTGCCATCACCGTGTGCTCCCGTGGCATTTAAAGGGGTGAAAGATGATGGTGATCGTTTGGGGGTAGAAGGAGGTGAAAGATGACTCCTTTTCTTGGGACGTCACTTGCCATCACCGTGTGCTCTCGTGGCAACAAAAAGGAGGTGAAAGATGACTCCTTTTCTTGGGACGCCACTTGCCATCACCGTGTGCTCTCGTGGCACTTTTGTTGCTTAGTCACGGGCTGAGGTGGCACAGAAGGAAGGTAGATGGCGTGGGCATGGATTAACTAAGCTTAAGCATAGCACTTAATTAAGCATAAATATGGGTTAGCAGGGCTAATCATGGATTAACATGCTAAGCATGGATTAATAGCCTGAACATGGAGTAAGTTAATTAAGCAAGGGTTAATGACAATTGCTTAATCATAAGTTAATGATGGACGGTGTACCAATGTGAACGCGTCGATGTATAGGAACGATGACGTTCACACATGGTAACCTTAACCGAATTTACTCATTTTCGGTTACAACTTAACTTCGGAACTTAATTCGAATATTATCTTAACTTAACTTCATTAATTTCAAACTCGTGTATTATATAAACGAATTGGAATTAAATGTAAAAACTCATTCGGTTACTGAAATAATTAAACCGAATATTAAATCGACTAATAGTTGAACTTAAAACTAGAACTCAATAACTGGCTCGAAACTCATCTTTAACGATTTATCAAATATTCTCAAATTCGATTAATACGTCAACACTGAATTAATTAATCCCGAACTTACTATGTCCATTTATAAAAATAAACGGACTGAGATTAATTATTATCATTGGCTCGATTAATAAATAAAATTAACCGGATATACTTTCGACTTAACGTCGAACTCGAAAATTAACTAGCTGAATAACTTAAACTTAAACATTAACATGAATATTTATTAACAAAGGCTAGCGTATATTTAAAAGTTAGTATCTTTCCTTTATTAATAAAATATGGGGCGTTACAATCCACCCCCCTTAAAATATTTCCGTCCTCGGAAATACTAAAACTGAAAGTACAAGCTTAACTCGAAGCTTATACTTACCGATGACATAGCTGAGAATTCAATAACTGAGTACTGAACTTTAAATTCTGATTCTAATTGGAGAGTCACCAATTCACAAATTAAGTGAATTGTTGATTATTATTGACTGAAAATGGACACTTTACTGAATAAAAGTGCCCCACTGATTATACTCGATATTCAAGAAACAATTTCTAAGTATACTGGACATCACCTCTTGGCTGATGGCTGGTCTTGGGTCTAGACTTTGGTTGTAAAACCCAAGTTAAAAGGTACACACAGAAGATTTCAGAGATACACACATGTACAAGTGAGGATAACTAGCTGTCTCGGTAACTACCTTTCATGAACATCTACTCGATAACGCGGCACATCGTTCGCGGCACATTGCAATGCAGCACACCTGCTCCTCATCTGGTGAGGGCGGCATGCCTGTATGCAGCACCTGGCGAACATTGCACCTGCGACGTCGACGTAGTCTGTATAACTCATCATATCTGTATCTCAAGCTAGTAACCTCAATGCACTATAATGCTAACTCTCCGTGATCTTCCAGTGTACTGTGACTTAGGCATGGCATCCTTATCTTCTTGCGACATGCGTCCTTGAATGGAAAGCTCCGGTTGTCTCCACTGCATTGGTCATTGTTGTTGTTTGGTCTTCCCTGTCTCGAACGAAATATGTGTCGAACATCGACACGCTGTATCTGCAAACCTTTTACCTTCCCAGAGGTTAAACATAACCTCAAGAAAAGTCTATCATAAATAATCTTTTCTGCGATTTCTCAAATTTTCTTAATTTGAGAATCGAGGCACTAGATATTCTTGTGAGGAAACTTATTAGTCTTATCTTATTAGACAGACCATCCTCAACTTTCACATATCTGGATAAATCTTACTTGACTTACACATGTCTTTATAACTTTTACTTGGACTTTAAAAGTTATCCCAAGACACTTAAATGGTTGTGATATGGGATATTATATACTCAAGGATAAACCGGTCTACTCCACCGGTTGAGAAGATCAAACTAGGAGGAAGCCAAGACGAGAAACGGGAGAATCGATCATGCATATAGTCGACCAGGCAGGTGGTCGACCAGTCCATCACACGACCAGACAAGTGATCGAGCAACCTATCGCTCGACCAGATACATGATCGGGTAACCTATTCGACCTCAACAGGTCGATCGCTTCGAGGAACCAACAGCCGGCCTATTCATGGGCGCGTGTATCACGGGCACGCGTAAGAGCCTCTAATTGAGTCCCAGGAGAATATTTACCCCATGTGCAGGGAGGACACGTGTCGACAATGTATTGGGTGATAGCGATAACCACCTCTGATAGCTCTCAACGCCCTGCGCCACCTCTGACATGTGCGCGGCGTGTCAGAGTACGGACGGGCAGCTTGGGCAGCCAGCTCATTCTTATCCAGGCAGCTATTAGGGCAGGTATCTCACCCCTATATAAAGGGGGTGAGCCTTTCTCCTTGAAGACATTCTATTTTCCATACTTCACTTCAACATACTCATACACATACTGACTTAAGCATCGGAGGCTCTTCACCGGACACAACCCCCGGTGTGAGAGTTATTTGCAGGTTTCCGGCGTTCTACCGGCGAGGACCAAAATCTATACGTTCAAACCGGACCAGGACGCTTACGCTTGCATTATTGGCGCCGTCTGTGGGGATTCCTTGTTCAAAAAGTTGTGTTTGAAGCTCAGCTATGGCGGACGGAATTCCTAAAAACTTGCAGTCGACGTTCGACGAAGCTTGGACGATGACCAGGCCGTTGGGGCACGGCCCTCCTCCGGGTTTTTCCGGCCCACCGCAGACTCCGATCACTCCCGCACCTAATCTTCAAGGTGTAGGAGTGACGACGGCGATTCCCGGAGGAGATGTCAGCTCCAGTCGGGCCCAGGAGGCTCGTGTAGCAGCAGCAGCAACGATGCCACCATCACCACCAGATCCAACACAAGGGCAAGGAGGAGTGCTACCACAGGCAGCCATACAAGCCCCCGGCCAACAAATGATGGCAATGACCCAAGAGGAGATGCAGAGGATAGCGGCGGCCGTGGCGGCGCAGGCGGTGCAGCAAGTTGCGAGTCATACATCTCATGCCACCACTGCGCCGACCACGGTGGCCGATAGCCAGGATGAGGATGTGTCTAGTTATAGGGAAGGAGGAGCTGGAAGAGATCGAGCAATGGAGAGGATGGCGGAGCAGTTGCGCCAGCTGCAAGACAAGGTGGAGGGGAGGCCAGAGAGGAGAGCTCGAGGACATCCCTTTTCAAGGGAGATTCTCGCTGCTCCTTTGCCAGACAATTTCAAGGGGACCAACTTGGTGTATGATGGGTCATCTGACCCATCGAGGCATGTGAGGACCTTTGAAAATATGGCTGTGTTGCATGGGTACTCTGATTCTGTTTGTTGCAGGGCATTTTTATCGACCCTGCGTGGGGGAGCACTCGATTGGTTTCATCAACTTCCACCTGGGTCGATCGCGAGCTTTGAGGACTTTACTGGCAAGCATATCAATCAATATTCGAGCGCGGTGGTGCAGGAGAAAACGTATTTGACTTTGATGGCGATGAGGCAGGGGGAGAAGGAATCATTAAGGAAGTACGTTGCTCGATATAACCAAACATATTTAGAGGTGCACTCGGCTTCGGACGAGGTGAAGGCGGGTGGATTGATAAGGAGTCTTCGAGCAGGGCCTTGTCGAACTTCCCTAGCAAAAACCCCTGCTCGATCATATGAGGATGTGCTGAAGCGGTGCAGGAAGTATATTAACTTGGAGGAATGGAGATGGAGTTTGTAAAGTTGGAGGGAGTGGCTCGACCAGAGCCAAAAAAGGAGAAAAGTCCGCAGAGGGGGTGATCGCCGACGAGGAATTCGCCCAAACGGAGTGGGCAGAAGAGGGCATCACCCCGAAGAGAGAGTCGAGATTCAAAAAGGGAGAAGAGAGATGAGTGGCAGAGGAGGTCGATGTTGTTCGAGAGACAGAAATACCACACTTTCACGCCCTTGAGAAAAGACATGACGGAGGTCCTCAAAGCCATGGAGCAGAAGATGTCGAGTGAGGATGTGACTTGGCCGAAGACGAGGTTTACAGGCCCAATTCGACCTAGGTCGAATATTTACTGTCGCTTTCACCGAGATTATGGTCACACCACGGAGAATTGCAGACATTTGAAAGATGAGATAGAGAGGCTGATTCGAGCGGGATATTTTAAAGAATTTGTGTATCATGACAGGGTGAAAGGGAAAGGAAGGAAAAGGTGTAGGGAGGATTCGGAAGAAAGGAGTGATAGAGATGAGGAGGGAGATGGCAGAGATGGTCGAGACGGTCGAGGAAAGAAGCCAAGGAGAGATGGCGATAAAGAGAGGCATGGAGGAGAAGCCCCGGTGAAGAGAGGGACGATTTACATGATTTTTGGTGGGCCAACGGATGGAGACTCGAATAGGGCCAGGAAGGAGCATGCTCGAGCTGTGAAGAGGAAGAGAGATGAGGTAGGGATTACGGCTCGCATGCCGGTCATAAGTTTTAAAGCAGAGGATGCCAAGGGAGTGGTCCTACCGCGCAACGACGCTTTGGTGATAACCGTGGAGATTGCAGGCTTCGACATGAAAAGGGTGTTTATTGATACTGGGAGCTCGGTAGATGTTATGTTCTATGATTGTTTTGTGCAAATTAATAAGGAGCTGAATATGGAGCTGAAACCGGTGACCACGGCACTTTACGGCTTTAATGGGGGAGAAGTTATGCCGATGGGAGAAGTCAGTTTGCCCGTGGCATTGGGATCGGGAGAGTTGAGGAAGGTGTGCATGGTGAGATTTGTGGTTGTAGGGGCTGAGTCGTCCTATAATATCATCATGAGGCGGACGAGCTTGAATGCATTCCAGGCTGTCGTATCCACGTACCACATGATGATCAAATATCCGGTGGGCGAAAACATAGGGGAGATTGCCGGGGATCAGCTCACTTCGAGAAGTTGCTACCAAACAACAGTCAGCAATAACAAGCAATTAGCGAAGAGGCAGGCCGAGTCGAAGGGAGAGGAGATTAATCGACCAGGGGGATCGAGGTCGAAGGAGGATAAGCAGAAAGTGGAGAAAGGTAAGGAGAAAATGGATATCCAACCTGGGGAAGAAGTAGAAGAGATTCAAATGATCGAGGGGTGTGAAGGGAGAAAGTTCAGGATCGGAAAGGATCTAGAAGAGCTTATTCGGTCGAGGCTGATCCAGTTGGTTAGGGAGTTCGCTGATATTTTTTCCTATACAGCAGAGGAGTTAACGGGAATAAGTGCGGAGGTGATCGAGCATCGGCTAAACATCAACCTCAGCGTGAGGCCGGTGAAGCAGAAAAGAAGGCACCATGGGGCGGAGATGGACAAGATCATCGAGCAGGAGGTCGAAACTGTTGGGAGCACGACATATTAAAAAGATTCAGTTCCCCGAATGGCTGTCGAACACGGTGATGGTGTCGAAGGCGGAAGGGAAGTGGAGGATGTGCATTGATTTCCACGATCTGAACAAAGCATGCCCGAAGGACTTATATCCACTGCCCAGAATTGACCAGCTGGTCGACTCAACGGCAGGGTGCGAGCTGTTGAGCCTGATGGATGCCTCCCAGGGATACCATCAAATTCCCTTGGCGAGAGAGGACAGGAAGCGGGTGAGTTTCGTAACGAGTAGAGGGACTTATTGTTACGTGGTCATGTCGTTCGGCCTAAAGAACGCGGGCGCCACGTATCAAAGGTTGGTCGATAAAATCTTTAAGGAACAACTGGGGAGGAACATGGAGGTGTATGTGGATGACATGTTGGTGAAAAGTAAGGAGGAGTTGGATCACGTGCGAGATTTGAAAGAAACGTTCCTAACATTACGGAGGTATGGGATGAAGCTGAATCCTGCTAACTGCTCTTTTGGGGTGAGGTCAGGAAAATTCTTGGGTTACTTGGTGACCAAGAGAGGTATTGAAGTCAATCCGGAGAAGGTTCGAGCTGTGATGGAGATGAAGTCGCTGACGAATGTTAAAGAGGTGCAGATCTTAGCTGGTCGAATTGCGGGGCTGAGTCGTTTCATATCGAAGGTGGCGGAGAAGAGCGGCCCATTATTCAAAACGTTGAAGAAGAGTGCGAAATTCCAATGGACGGAGGAGGCACAAAAGGCATTCGAGGAGTTGCGAGGGGTGCTGGCCAACCTTCCATTATTGGCTAAACCCATACAGGGCGAAGAGCTGGTGCTATACATTTCTATTGGAGAGAGGGCTGTGAGTTCGGTGTTGTTACGGGAGGAAGGAATAGCGCAATTTCCTATCTACTATGTGAGTAGAGTGATGCAGGGGGCCGAGACGAGGTATTCAGAGATTGAGAAGTGTGCTTTAGATGTGGTTGTAACTGCTCGAAAGTTAAGACCTTATTTCTTGAATCATAAGGTGAAGGTGCGAACGAATATGCCACTGGGAGAAACACTTGGTCGGCCATCAGTCTCTGGTCGATTGGTGAAGTGGGCGGTCGAATTGAGTGAGTATTCTTTGATGTACGAGCCAAGGAGGGCCATAAAGGCACAGGTGTTGGCTGATTTTATCCAGGAAGGCACGAAAGTCGAGGAGGAGTCAGAGGGATTATGGCAGTTGTTTGTGGATGGATCTGTGGCCCGAAGCGGGGCAGGATTGGGAATTGTCCTTGTCTCTCCCAAAGGCGATTACTTGGAATTTGCGGCTAAAGTGGGGTTCAAGATATCCAATAATGAAGCTGAGTATGAGGCAGTGATTAAGGGCTTGAGTCTAGCCAAAGCAGGAGGAGCTCGAAAATTACAAGTGCATTCCGATTCTCAACTGGTGGTTGGGCAGTTTCAAGAAGGGTTTGAAGTTAAGGAGGATCGGATGCAAAAATATGTGGATGAGATGAAGAAGCTGAGAGAGGAGTTTGATTCGTTCGAACTAATACAAATTCCTCGAGGAGAGAATGGTCGAGCAGACCTATTGTCGAAGATTGCTCAGAGCTTGGTTGATTGCAAGAGTAGAAGTGTCACTCTGTTGCATCTTGAAAAGAGTGTGATCGAAGCAGAAGTGGCGGAGATCGAAGAAGTGGAGGATTGGAGGGCCCCGATCTTGGAGGAGCTGAGAGGAGGAGCGATAAAGGCAGTTAGGAGGTTTTTTTAGCATGGAGGCATTCTTTACAAACGATCATATGGAGGACCACATTTGCGTTGTGTTACTAAGGAAAAAGGTCGATACGTGCTAAGAGAGATGCACGAAGGTGTTGCAGTGACCATAGTAAGTCAGGGGCCTTGGTCGCGAAGATTTTGAGGGCAGGATACTTTTGGCCAGTGATGAGAGAAGATGCGAAGACGATGGTGAAGAAGTGCTTGCAATGCCAAAAGCATGGCCCCCTTATCCACCAACCGACCGAAGCCATGAACGATGAGTGCTCCTATACCATTCGCCCAGTGGGGTATCGACTTGGTGGGGCCGATGCCTCAGGGGACCGGGCAAAGGAAGTTCTTAACAGTGGCGGTCGATTATTTCACGAAATGGGTGGAGGCCGAGCCCATAGCGAAGATTACAGAGGAGAAAGTAATTAAATTTCTATACAATAACATTTGCTGCCAGTTTGGTGTACCCAAAGTGTTGATTTCCGACAACGGCACTCAGTTCAATGGGAAGCGGATTCGAGCATGGTGTGAAAATATAAAAATCGAACAACACTTTGCCTCCGTGGCGCATCCGCAAGCTAACGGCCAGGTCGAGGTAACCAATCGAATTATACTAAATGGGCTGAAGACAAAGTTGGAGAAGGCCTCGGGATCATGGGTCGATGAGCTGAGCTCCGTACTTTGGGCGTATCGCACAACTCCAAGGTCGACCACAGGAGAAACCCCGTTCAGTTTAGCTTATGGAATGGAAGCATTGCTGCCGGTCGAGATCGAGTTATCTTCCAGAGGTCGAGCGCGTATAATGCTGAACATAACGAGGATTTGATGATGGTGGCCTTAGATACTATCGAGGAGCTGCGTGGGAGAGCAGCAATCAGGGTGGAGGCGTACAAGCATAGGATGCGAGCCGTTCATGACAAAAAGGTGAAAATTCGCAGACTCTAGGTCGGTGACCTGGTTTGGAAGCGTGTCGATGTACTCAAGCATGTGGGAAAGCTGGAGCCAAATTGGGAAGGGCCATACCTGGTCGAGCGAGTGCACCCAGGAGGAGCGTACTCACTCAAGGATGCCGAAGGCCGATCACTTACCAGGTCATGGAACATAGCTAATCTGAAAAAATATTATGTCTAAAAATTTTTGTTTTTTTAAGAAGCCTGGGAAGTTCGAACAATGATGTTGATTGCAAAGTTTGTTAAAAGTCAATGAAATTCAGTGATTTTTCTGATTTTACCCACTTTATCGCACATTTTCTTATGCTTGGAATGTTGGCATAATTTGGATGACAGGATATATGTGGTATAGTCTGACTTGGAGGTCACTTGTTTAGAACATTCCTTGGGGTGGGCAGGCTGGTCGAAGACCTCCTGGGTAGAACATTCCTCGGGGTGGGCAAGTGCGAAGACCAAAACCCACCATGACTAAGGCCCTCGGGCTGGGTGGTCGCTTGTTTAGAACATTCCTTGGGGTGGGCAGGCTGGT
>CACSLK010000984.1:11832458-11842641 GCA_902706635.1 Striga hermonthica
CGGCCTTGTTTATCACACGTTAGAACATAAAGTTCCCCTCAATTGGCTCACCAATTCAATACTCAATTCAACATGTAAAATATGATGAGGTACATGGGGTATTTATAGATATCAACTATCTCTAAGCCTAATAGATCAAGATCTCCTATTCTATGCAATAAAATAAATCCTAACTCTAGAAAGCAATAAAATCCTAAAGCTACCAAATAACTATTGCTTGGCTTACACACCAAGCAAATCTAGAAGCTCCCTAAAATCCCACCTGTTCAAAACTCTCGGCCGCCTCACTTGTCCGCGTCGCACGCGTCCTCCGCGCACGCGCGCTATCGCGCACGCCTCACGTGTGCCGCCCTCCTCTTGTGCGTGTGCGCCCAGTGCCTCGCCTAGTCCCGTGCGGACTAGGTCTCTGTCCGCGTCATCGCCACTCGCGCCCCCAGCGCGCCTCGCACGCCCATCGCCTGCTGCTCAGCGCGTGCCGCTAGTCTCCGAGGTCCGTTCTTCTATCGTGCAGCCTCGTGCGCCCGCAGTGCCGCGCGTACCGCCAACATCCTCACCGTCGCCCGCTACGCCTATGCCCACCCGGATTAGGCGTCCGCCCGCATCGCTGGTACTCGCGCGCCCATCGCACGCCTCGCCCCAGCTAGCCAACCATCGCACGTCCCGACCACTCACGTGGTTGCTGCCCTCGCTCGACGTTCTCATGCCCCAATCGCCTACGGCGCACCCGCGTACGCCTGCTGCCGTCCCCGTGCTGCCAACCTCCGTCACCGATCCTCCCGATGCGCACCATCGTGCGTCGCCTGTGTCGTCGTCACTCACCCGTGCACCAATTCGACCCCTCGACCCATTACGCGCATCAAGGTACGATGCGCGTTCTTTGCTCGTGCTCGCACCCTTGTCGCCAACCGACTCCAAGTGCTCTCCTGACGGCCATGGATTCCATCCATCCAACCCAATACAACCACAAGCTCTCCAAATCCAACCATCCTCCATTCTACTCCTACCTCCACTCCGAGCCACCATCTCGCAAACTCGCCTTTTCCTCGCACACGGCTTGCACCAACACTTCTCCTCTTTTGTCTTCACCTTGTGTTTCCTTCGAGCTCGTTTGTTCTTGCGCCTCCTAGGCTTGAGCTTAGCTCGTGGACCACATCCTTTTGGCCAGTCTCTCTTGCATGATGGTCGATAAATCACGCTTGATGGCTCTTCCAACATGTTCTCCAACCATAAAACGAGCCCATCGTCACCTTCATCGTCGGACTCACCGGGGTTGATGACCACTTCCGTATCATTCCCCTCCTCTTCGAGACTTTCCTTGTCCTCAAGGATTAGAAAATTAAGCGCACCTTCATCTTCGTCGTTTGGATCCTCAACCACCATCGCTTCTCGGGCTTCCATGAGTTGACGTTCATACTCTTCAATAATCCTTCGCTCATGAAGCTCATCAAGATATGTTTTCTCCCATGGTGTGAGCTCTCTTTCCAAACCTTCCAACATCTCCAGATCTTCCCAATCCAACTCATCCATTGGTGGGTAAGACATAATTTTTTTTTTTTTTTTTTACTCTAAAATTCGAAATAAATTCGAACCAAAGAAAAATAAAACAAAGAGAAATTCGGCCCCTCAACAAAAGGTAATAACCGAAACAAAAATCAAACAAAGGACTAACAAGATGACACTTTTTTTTTAAGACTCGATTTCGGAAAAAATAAGGGAAAATTCGAAAAAATATTCGAACCCCAAAAACCAAAAAATAAAGAGAAATTCGGCCCCTCAGCAAAAGGCAAACCGGGAAAAAAATAAAAGATAGGATAAATAAAAACACGATCAGCGCCTCTCAATGAAAGCACCAATGATGAAGGACCGATGATCGGTGTTGTTATTTATACGTTGGGTTGTGAATAAACGGCGCACTCAGGGCCTTCGTTTATCCACGATAGGTGTATCTAGCAGACACACTCAGGGCCTTCTCTAGACACTGTGACTTCGAGACGCTCTCAGGGCCTTCTCTCCGACACTGTATGTAAACACGCACTGACGGCCTTGTTTATCACACGTTAGAACATAAAGTTCCCCTCAATTGGCTCACCAATTCAATACTCAATTCAACATGTAAAATATGATGAGGTACATGGGGTATTTATAGATACCAACTATCTCTAAGCCTAATAGATCTAGATCTCCTATTCTATGCAATAAAATAAATCCTAACTCTAGAAAGCAATAAAATCCTAAAGCTACCAAATAACTATTTCTTGCCTTGAACACCAAGCAAATCTAGAAGCTCCCTAAAATTCCACCTGTTCAAAACTCTCGGCCGCCTCACTTGTCCGCGTCGCACGCGTCCTCCGCGCACGCGCGCGCTATCGCGCACGCCTCACCCGCCCTCCTCTTGCGCGTGTGCGCCCAGTGCCTCGCCTAGTCCCGTGCGGACTAGGTCTCTGTCCGCGTCATCGCCACTCGCGCCCCCAGCGCGCCCTGCACGCCCATCGCCTGCAGCTCCGCGCGTGCCGCTAGTCTCCGAGGTCCGTTCTTCTATCGCGCAGCCTCGTGCGCCCGCAGTGCCGCGCGTACCGCCAACATCCTCACCGTCGCCCGCTACGCCTATGCCCACCCGGATTAGGCGTCCGCCCGCATCGCTGGTACTCGCGCGCCCATCGCACGCCTCGCCCCAGCTAGCCAACCATCGCGCGTCCCGACCACTCACGTGGTTGCTGCCCTCGTTCGACGTTCTCGTGCCCCAATCGCCTACGGCGCACCCGCGTACGCCTGCTGCCGTCCGCGTGCTGCCAACCTCCATCACCAATCCTCCCGATGCGCACCATCGTGCGTCGCCTGTGTCGTCGTCACTCACCCGTGCACCAACTCGACCCCTCGACCCATTACGCGCATCAAGGTACGATGCGCGTTCTTTGCTCGTGCTCGCACCCTTGTCGCCAACCGACTCCAAGTGCTCTCCTGACGGCCATGGATCCCATCCATCCAACCCAATACAACCACCAGCTCTCCAAATCCAACCATCCTCCATTCTACTCCTACCTCCACTCCGAGCCACCATCTCGCACGGCTTGCACCAACACTTCTCCTCTTTTGTCTTCGCCTTGTGTTTCCTTCGAGCTCGTTTGTTCTTGCGCCTCCTAGGCTTGAGCTTAGCTCGTGGACCACATCCTTTTGTCCAGTCTCTCTTGCATGATGGTCGATAAATCGGGCTTGATGGCTCTTCCAACATGTTCTCCAACCATAAAACGAGACCATCATCACCTTCATCGTCGGACTCACCGGGGTTGATGACCACTTCCGTATCACAGCGTGCGCGCGCGCACAGGGCAGCATGATGAGGATCGTGTGTTTCGACTGTCGATAAGACGCTAACCCGTGCCTTGAATCGCCGATAGCGTTCTTCGAGTCACAACAGCGCCTCTTGGAACGAATAAAATTGCAATAGTATTCTGGTGGAAAAAACTAAAGCAAAGTTGGAAGAACAAAGTTCTAGATTTCTATTGATGTCTTGAATGATTGATCATAAATAACATAGGGATGGGGCCTTTATATAGGCACAAAATATATCTAAGCCTAATCTACCTAGGGAAATAATAAAGCAATAAAATATTAGGAATCCTAAACAAGCTAGAAAATATAATGCTAGTTGGAAACTAGATCTCTTGGTGTGCACTCCAAGCATCTCTCTCTCTCTCCCATACTCTTGCGCACGCACGCCCTTAGGTCGGTTGCCGCCATCGCCCACGCCCTAGTCCTCGGGGACTAGGGCTCCGTTCCTCTCGCGCGCGTGTCGCCCATCCGGCGTGCCGCGCACGCCGTTGCTTCCCACCGCCTCAGCACGTGCGTGCCCCCCGCCTGGTTGTCCGCATTCCTCGAGGACTGAGGGCTTGTGCGCGCGTGTTGCCCCGTTGCGCGGTCCTTCTGTGCGCGCACTCCCGAGTACCGCGGCCCGCGCGTCCAGTTCACCCATGCCCGCTTTCCCCGCGCCCCTAGCCCGTACGTGATAGGCGTCCGTGTTCTTCGCGCGCAGCAACCGTGCGTTCCCGCTGGCCAACCCCTGCTTGCCCATCACGCATGCGCGATCGCTCTCGCCCTGGACCGGGCTATTTTCGCACCCCTTGCGCGCACTATGCTCCAGTGCGCGCATTTCTGCCGTCGCTCGTGCCTGCCTCTTGCGCGCCTGGTAAGCTCGACTTGCGGCGTTCTTGAGCTGCCTAGCCACTTCCGCATCATTCCCGTCCCCTTCAAGTGATTCCTTGTCCTCAAGGATAAAGTTCAGGAACTGATCACGTATCTCTTCAAGATCCTCCCACGTGGCTTCTTCAGACGGAAACTCTTCCCAGTCAACAAGTACTTCCCAACGATAGCGCCCTGCTCTTTTTACCTTGCGGTACTCAATGGCTTGTTTGGGGCGTACGATAGCCCTGCCATCGGTTGCGGTAGTTGGCAACTCCTCACAGTACTTCTGCGCTTCTCCTAAACTCCTCTTGAGTTGCGAGACATGGATAACTGGGTGGATTTGTGAGCTCTCCTGTAACTCAAGGCGATAAGCCACCTGACCAATGCGCTTTAGAATCTGATAAGGCCCATAATAACGAACGCCTAGTTTAGTTGCGGCCCTCTGTGCTGTGGTGCGTTGTCTGAATGGCCGTAGCTTCAGGTAGACATACTCGCCTGGTGCAAAATTTTCCTCACGTCTTTTCCCATCTGCGAAGGCTTTGGTTCGATTAATTGAGCCTTCGAGATTTTTCTTCAGCTCACGTAACATCAAATCTCGTTCCTCTAGTTCTCGACCAACCTCGTCATTGACTGTACTCCCTTCCGAATAATTGATCAGTGTTGGGGGTTTTCGCCCATATACCAACTCGAATGGCGTCATCTTGGTCGACTCGTGGTAAGTGGTGTTGTACCAATACTCAGCCCATGGTAAAAAGTTTTCCCATCGCTTTGGGAATTGATGGACGTAGCATCTCAAATACTGCTCAAGGGTTCGGTTGGTCACCTCGGTTTGTCCATCCGTCTGTGGGTGGTAGGCTGAGCTCATAGATAACTTAGTTCCTTGCAACTTGAAGAATTTAGACCAAAAGCTGCTCATAAAAATCCGGTCTCGATCAGAGACGATGGATCGAGGTGCTCCATGCAATTTCATTACGTACTCCACGAATAACCTGGCAATTGACTTCGCGGTGTAAGGATGGGTAATGGGTATAAAGTGAGCATACTTGGTGAGACGATCCACCACAACCATAACACCGTCAAATCCATTAGAATTCGGTAACCCCTCGATGAAATCCATAGTAATGTCCTCCCAGATTGCCTCGAGTACTGGTAGCGGCTGCAATAGCCCACTTGGTCGTCGTGAGTCAGACTTAGTGCGCTGGCAATCATCGCATTGTGCTATGTAGTCTCGGACGGTACTCTGTTGTCCGGGCCAGAAGAAAGTGTTAGCTATCCTCATCCACGTGCGATAGATACCCGAGTGGCCCCCAACCTTAGAGTCATGGAAGTGCTGCATGATCTGCTCACGTAACTGCCCACTGTCGGGAACATAGACTCGACCTCGGTGTAGGAGTAGACCATTATGCAACTCGTAGTCGATAGCAGTTGTCTTACCTGCTTCTAGCGATTGGCGCAGCTCCTGGCAATGGGTGTCCTCTACTTGCGCCTTCCTGATCTCTTCCCAAATGGTCCAAGTAGGCCCAGTGATAGCACTCAACTCGGCTACATCTGTTCGTCGGGATAGTGCGTCGGCTACTGCATTCTGTCGACCTGGTCGATAGATTATCTCGAAGTCAAACCCCATAAGCTTAGATACGAACTTTTGTTGCTCGGGGGTAACAATCCTTTGCTCCAATAGATGCTTAAGCGGTTGTTGGTCGGTAACTATCTGAAAACGTCGGCCCAACAGGTAAGGCCTCCAGCACCTTACAGCCTCGACCACTGCTAGCATCTCCTTCACGTACACTGATAGACCTAACCGGGTGGTACCTAGTGCCTTGCTGAGATAGGCTAGGGGTCATCCCTCTTGTACTAGCACAGCTCCAATTCCAATGTCACTCGCATCGGTGTGTACCTCGAACAAGACATCAAACCTGGGCATGGCAAGTACTGGCGTTGTAGTCATGGCTTCTTTCAGTTTTCCAAACGCCTTCTCCCTAGCTTCGGTCCATGTGAACCCGCCTTTCTTGGTCATCTCTGTCAATGGCTTGGCGATGGTTCCATAATCCTTCACGAACTTTCGGTAGTAGCCCGTGAGTCCAAGGAATCCTCTCAACTGCATGAGACTGGTTGGCTTAGGCCAATCGACCATAGCCTCAATCTTTCGTGGGTCGACCTTCACGCCTTCGTGTGATATGAAGTGCCCCAAATACTCAACAATCATCTGCCCAAAAGAACATTTGGATGGCTTTATGTGGAATGAGATGGCCTCCAGAATTTCAAGCACTACTCTCAGATGCCCAAGATGTTCGCCCCATGACTTCGAATAGATCAGGATGTCATCAAAGAATACCAGAACGAACTTACGCAGATACTCCTTGAAGATAGAATTCATGGCGAACTGGAAAGTGGATGGGGCGTTGCATAATCCGAATGGCATAACAAGATACTCATAGTGCCCCTGGTGTGTACGAAAGGCTGTCTTTGGAATGTCGGCTTTGTGGCGTCGAATCTGATGGTAACCAGCTCTCAGATCGAGTTTAGAGAAATAGCGTGATCCGACTAACTCATCAAGCATGTCATCAACACTCGGGATAGGAAATCGGTCCTTGATGGTTGCAGCGTTTAGAGCTCGGTAGTCAGTACAGAACCTCCACGTGCCGTCTTTCTTTTTGGCTAACAGAATTGGAGAAGAAAACGGACTCTTGCTATGCTGTATTAGTCCTGACTCAAGCATCTCGACCACTTGCCGTTCGATCTCGGTTTTCTGAAAGTGAGCATACCTATAGGGATGAACATGTATGGCATGCTGTTCGTTGACCAGTGGTATGCGATGATCGAACTCTCGGTGTGGGGGTAGTCCCTTAGGTTCGTCCAGTACTCCCTCAAATTCTTGGAGAAGCTCGTGCACATCTCCCTGTTGTTGCTCCTCTTGATCTATGTGCGCCTCAGTCTTTTCCACTACTACGGCAAATATTTGGCCTCCTCCCCGCCAAACTTTCTCAATACTCTTAAGCCCTACTTCTTTGGCACCTTTTTCATTGCCCGCACTTAGTGTGACTTGCTGACCTCCAGCATTGAACTCCATAATTCCTGTTCGATAGTCGGTGGTTACCTTGCCTAACCCTTCGAGCCATTGTACTACTAGGACGACATCCGGCCCAACCAGCGGTAAGGCATAGAGATCAGCCTTCACCGTAACTCCGCTGAACCTGATTGGCACCTTCCGGAAGGATTTAGTGCATTGCAGCCTCTCACCATTGGCTACTCGTACCTCAAAAGGTTCGATATTTGTGGTTGGTAAATTCAGCTTCTGGGACAAGTCGGCATTGATGAAGTTGTGTGATGACCCGCTGTCTACTAGCACCACCACTTTCCGATCTTTGACCCAGGCCGAAAATCACATCGTTCGAGGCCCTCGTATCCCGGCCATCGCGTGCATTGAGATTTCTGCTTCTTCGTCAGGCCCTTCAACTACGATATCCTGATGTGGGTCCTCCTCGTTCTCAGATCCTTCCTCATCAGGATTGGCAACTTCGATCACAAAGGCTTGCTTACACTGATGACCTGGTGTGAACTTCTCCTCACACTTGAAACATAAGCCTTTCTCACGTCGACGTTTAACTTCCTCTGGAGATAGCCGCCTCACTATCGACCCTGCTGGCCAATTGTTGACGTTTGGCCGTGCGCCGACCGTGGCCTGGTTCGGCCCCGTGCGTCGCGTGTCGGCGTATCGCACATCCGCCCGTCCCCTTCGCGTAGCGACCAGATGGTCTTCCCGTCGTCGGGCCACTTCTATGGCGTTATGCATCGTGTCCGGTCGCTCCAGTCGGACTTCTGCAGCTAGATCAAATCTCAGTCCAGCTATGAAGGCTCCTACTAGCGCATCTTCAGACCAATCTCGCACGCGACAGGCTAGTCGTTCAAACTCCTTGATGTATTCACGCAAATTGCCTGTCTGTCGGATTCGCGCGAGAGCCTCATTATAATTATGGTAATCGGACGTGCCAAAACATGTGAGCAATTCTCTCTCAAAGTCAGCCCATGTAATGATCTGTTGCCGCCTACGATAGATCCGAGAGAGCCACTGCCACCACACGTTGGCCTCGCCATCTAAGTAGAATGTTGCGTACCTTACTCGATCGTGGCCGTCAGTTTCATTCAGTTTGAAATATTGTGCGATTCGGTTGAGCCAAGCCTCCGGATCACTACCCGTGAAGATGGACATTACAAATCTTGGCTTGTCGGGCTTAGGCCGCTCACGGTAGGTGGACGCTTGCGACCGCTGATCGAAATCATCCTCGTGTTCGTAACGCTCGTGTCGCCGGCCCCCATCCTGTTCGTGTGCGCGCTGTTGCTCGCATCGACCCTCGCGCCGCGGGGATGGTGTGCGATCGGCGTGCTCATCGTGCCGGCAGAGTTCGCGTCTCGGGGGATCGTCGCGGTGAGGTGGTTGCTGCTGGAGCGCACCCAAAACTTCCTCCAATCGTTGTCCAAGGCGTGTAACAACGGCGTTGGTGTTGTTTTGACTTTCGTCAAGCGATCCCAGCCTTCCTTCGATAACCTCGCTCATACTCCGCATCTGGATGTCAAGATTATCGATCTTATCCTTCATCTCCTTGTTGGCCATGGATTTTCTTTCTTCTCTCCGCTCTTTGCTTTGTGTACTCGTGTTTGAAGATGATGATGATGAGGATGAACGAAAATATATATATATATATATATATATATATATTTTTTTTTTGATAGGGGGGAACAAAAAATCGAAAAGAAAAAGAAAGGGAATTGGGTAAAAGAAAAACACACGATCAACACCTCTCAATGAAAGCACCAATGATGAGGATCGTGTGTTTCGACTGTCGATAAGCCGCTAACCCGCGCCTTGAATCGCCGAGTGTTCTTCGAGCCACAACAGCGCCTCTTGGAACGAATAAAATTGCAATAGTATTCTGGTGAAAAAACTAAAGCAAAGTTGGAAGAACAAAGTTCTAGATTTCTATTGATGTCTTGAATGATTGATCATAAATAACATAGGGATGGGGCCTTTATATAGGCACAAAATATATCTAAGCCTAATCTACCTAGGGAAATAATAAAGCAATAAAATATTAGGAATCCTAAACAAGCTAGAAAATATAATGCTAGTTGGAAACTAGATCTCTTGGTGTGCACTCCAAGCAATTCTCTCTCTCCCATACTCTTTGCGCACGCACGCCCTTAGGTCGGTTGCCGCCATCGCCCATGCCCTTAGTCCTCGAGGACTAGGGCTCCGTCCCTCTCGCGCGCGTGTCGCCTATCCGGCGTGCCACGCACGCCGTTGCTTCCCGCCGCCTCAGCGCGCGCGTGCCCCTCGCCTGGTTGTCCGCATTCCTCGAGGACTGAGGGCTTGTGCGCGCGTGCTGCCCCGCTGCGCGGCCCTTCTACGCGCGCGCTCCCGAGTACCGCAGCCCGCGCGTCCTGTTCACCCATGCCCGTGTTCCCCGCGCCCCTGGCCTGTTCGTGATAGGCGTCCGTGTTCTTCGCGCGCGCCAACCGTGCGTTCCCGCTGGCCAACCCCTGCTTGCCCATCTCGCATGCGTGATCGCTCTCCCCCTTGATCGGGCTATTTTCACACCCCTTGCGCGCACTACGCTTCAGTGCGCGCATTTCTGCCGTCGTCCGTGCCTGCCTCTTGCGCGCATGGTAAGCTCGACTTGCGGCGTTCTTGAGCTGCCTAGCCACTTCCGCATCATTCCCGTCCCTTTCAAGTGATTCCTTGTCCTCAAGGATGAAGTTTGGGAACTGATCGCGTATTTCTTCAAGATCTTCCCACGTGGCTTCTTCAGATGGCAATTCTTCCCAGTCAACTAGTACTTCCCAACGATAGCGCCTTGCTCTCTTTACCTTACGGTACTCAATCGCTCGTTTTGGTTGAACTATGGCCCTACCATCGGTTACGGTTGCAGGTAACTCCTCACAATACTTCTGCGCTTCTCCCAAGCTCCTCTTGAGTTGTGAGACATGGATAACTGGGTGGATTTGTGAG
>CACSLK010000984.1:11921475-11932280 GCA_902706635.1 Striga hermonthica
ATCAAATACTACTATTTGTTTCTTTCCTTACTTTTTTAGTTTGTCTTTGTTGCCTCTGTGGACAAAAAACAAAAAAAAAAAGGAGCTGTGGACTAATATAAAAAGCACTACGTTTTATGTATATTTTAATAAAAAACGTATTCACTAAATATGTATTTTAAATTTTTTTTTACAAAAAAAAAAAAAACGTATTCACGGAATACGTTTTCTTAATAAATTTTACCCCTTTTTTTTTATGTCCACTTCTTAGTTTTTTTTTTTTCCTGGAAAAAAATCAGTTGGGGTGCATTATAATTTTGTATTTCTCAATTTTTTTTTATGTCCACTACTTATAAGTTGTGTTTACTAAAAAATAACAATAGTATTATGCTATCATAATTAATCGTTGCATCGTAATTCTCTATTTCCTATCCAAGTTAATTTGTTATCCTTTACTCTGTGTAAATTTCTTCTAAATATATAATTATCATATAATTAAATTTGCACATGACAAAATAAAATAGATTAAAATATTCTAGTTGACTTAGTTTAAAGTTTTGAAATAAATTGGATT
The DNA here is from genome assembly GCA_902706635.1 of Striga hermonthica. Taxonomy (NCBI): domain Eukaryota; kingdom Viridiplantae; phylum Streptophyta; class Magnoliopsida; order Lamiales; family Orobanchaceae; genus Striga; species Striga hermonthica. Next base: position 11,922,029 of record CACSLK010000984.1, read on the forward strand.
ATGATCATTTGATATTCTAACCCACTCCAAAAATAAGTTAGTGGTAGTCTTTAAATTGATATTCAGATAAAATTTAAAGTTTTAATTAAACAGAAACTAAATAATTCACAAAACAAAATACTTTCATTTAAATTTATTAACAAAAAAGTTAAATTGCTAAAAGATAAATTACAATATATACAGCTTTAACAAAAAATTACAGATTTGATTATAGAAAAATATTACATCTAAGAAAAATATAAAAGAGAAAAAAAAAAAATTACAGAATTGGTTATAAAAGTACATTATTACATCTAAGAAAAATCTAAAAGAGAAGAAAACAATTGTAAAGCGATGTTGTTTGTGCTAAAGCTGATCCTCCAGCTTTTTTCAGCAATTCCTGCAATAGAGAAACACTATTAGAGCATTAAAATATGCTATTCAAAATAATAATGAAAAAACTGAATCATCTTGTAAAACACAATATACCTGTATATCTTTGCATAGCCCTTTAACTGAAAAACTTAAATATACCTAACCAATTAACAACATACCACACAATATGCATCATAAAAAAGTATGAAACGAAATTAATACTTCAACATCAAGCAGCCTTATAAAAATATCCAAAACGACCAAAACATAGGCCTAAATAGTCCAAAATACAGCAATAACAATCCCAAACAGATGAGTTCTGCATCTCATGAAGACAAAAGAAACAACTGATTTTAAAATGACTTAGAAAAGTTGTTGTTAAACCACTAAGAAAACAAAAGAGTCCTTCAGCTGGAAAGAATCATAAAACTCTAACAATCAGCACTTGATCATTCCTTTTCTTTCTTCACTTGAACCATCAAATTCTTTCCTTTTCCGGTGGCTGAAAACTCATCCATAAGATTCCTCTTCAGACCAGTGCTTTCAGTAGCTTCATCAGATGCTACCTTCAAGACTTCTATAGGAGTCTTAACTTTGTTCACGGAAGAAGAAAACTGCATAACAAAATAAATAAATAAATATATAGTTTTCGAATAAAATAAATTACAAAGTCTGTTAAGAAAAATACCTTGTCACTCTCCAAAGCATGATTTAAGTTTGAGAAAATATTAGTTTCCTCACTATCCAGCTGTGCTCCACGAACTTTTGAAATTAGAGAACGATCCTTTGTTAACTTAATCACCGTGTAAACACCATTGGAAACACCAAGTTGGGCAGATCTGATTTGGACCTTAAACAGAACCTTCATGTCTATCAAGTTGTCAATTTCATCCGGGATAACCTTCAATACAATTTTATGCAATCAGTTAATATTTAATTATCTAAAATAGGACATAATTGTTTATTTTAAATTTTTTATATACCCCTTCATCATTGTTGGCCTTCAACTCTGGTGCAGTTTTTCCAAGTAACTCAGTAGATTCTTTGTCCCACATTAAGAAAGCAGCATTTCCAGTATGATCCACCACTCGGATTTGAATTTTGTATCTAATACATGCATTAAGACATATATATTTATCAGTATCTATAAGTTATAAAGAACTATAAGTTTGTCATAAATTTTATTTGGAAAGTACCTTATCTTGCCATTTGAGTCCAGAACATCACATTTTTCACAGTAAAATTTTCCACCAGCAGGAGTCAGTTTTTTAGGACACTTGTTACATGATATATACCACCAGTTTCCATTTGTCTCCACAGAAGCAATTTTGCCATACACCCAATAGCTACCAACCTGAAAATTAGAGAGGTCAAAATAGATAATAAAAGTAATTATCTTAGATTAATAGATTAAAGGGCCTAATATTGTCTTACTTCATTGCTCTCTACTATTTGATCAATAGTACGAACCATCTCATTAGCATTATCTAACTCTTCAGCAACTGAAATTCTAGAAGTTGATGACATGATACTAATTGGAGTTGATGTGTTCCCCGCCGTAAAGAAACTAATTCATTAAGAAAAAATATAATTAGTAGTTAGTACTATCATCAACTTAAATTATCCATATCACAATAGCAATGTAAAGTTCAAAGATCGCCTTTTACCTGTTTCTAAAATCTTGAATTTGATCGTTATCTTTGTCCAATATCATCTTGGTAACATAGAATGTGTTTTCCACTCGAACTACACCAAATTTTCTTGCACGACACATTTGTAGCAACACTATGACAGGTTGCTCATCGTTAACAGTACTCAAGTAATCAGTTAACTCATCCACATAGTCTCCCCATAAAGTGCAAGGTAGACGTAACCCCCTTTAAATAATTTATAATTTAAAAATTGTAAGATGGCTAAAAAGAAATTATTAAATAATACAAATAAAGTAAAAAATTAATATTACTGCATGTCTTCCAAAACAATGTCCATCAGTTTAGATTGACGCCCTTGTATCTCTTTGTGTTGTGGCGAGTACTTGCAAGCAAGTCTTCCAATAATATCTGCATATAGGTCACATTACATGTTAATTGAAAAAAATAATGTGCTAACAAAAAATTCGCATAATGAAAACATTACAATGTACTTACCTATAAGAATAGATTCATCCACAGTTTGAGCATCAACCAATTGATCGAAAGACTTGAACTCAAACATCTTATATGGGAATGATATATCAAATATCTCAACCACTCGAGTTCTTTGGACAAATATGATCTTGTAATCACAAGTGGTTGTTTTGTATCTTGGATTATTTTCAGCAACAACAAAATCCTTCACAGCATAAAGACCACCTTCCTTCAGAATATTTTGAAACAATCCTATTTGTGGTTTCTTTATGGTGGCATGGATTCTGGATCCCTATCAAATATATAATTAGACAAAGTTATTTCTTGAGTCATATATGAAATATACTTGTGAAAAAAACTAAGAAAATGATGGTGCTCATACCACTGCATCATGAAATACACATTCTTGGGTCCACAATTCAGAGTTACTACCATAAGTAGGAACTCCGTACAATCTTACGACCCTGAGCTTCAAAGCCCATGTCATTTTTGAAGGGTTCACATCATTAATGAGGCTGAACAATGGAGGCATTTTTTGGAAAATTTGCTTTCAGTATGCTTCAGCTTCAATGAAATTTTCTTGTGTGTTGATGAACAATCACATACTATTATTTATAATTGTTTTGTGGGTAAACGAAAAGTCATTTATTTAAAGAAAAGGGTGTCTGATCAATGTGAAGACCTTTAACATTCTCTATAAAAAGCATCATGATGGCACTTCAATTTTACATTTTTTTAAATAGACAATAAATAAAAGAAAGAAAGTTAGTTGATAGTATCTGGAAAAGGCATATACTGAACATAATATATTAAATAATTTTTTTTTCCCAAAATGGATAGTAGTTTTTGGCGGGATTTTTCTACTTTTGGAATAGATTTTTTTCATTGTATTTCACTTTAATATATATATAGATTAATTTTAGTTTTTAGTTAGTCCTTTCAACAACTTTTTGTTTAATCGTGTAGTTTAATTTCAAATCGTTCTTGATATTTTCTCGAACCCTGGACCCGACCAATCTTATTTTATTTTGTCCTGTTTGGAAGTATAGTAATTCGACCCAATTTAGTTGTATTTTCTCGGACCTATCATGTTATTATTTCCGGTCCAGTCCACTTGAAAATTTTGGGCCTGCTTGAATTAAATTATGGGAAATTTAATCTATCCACCAAGATTTTAAAAATATTACAAAAATATAATCTATAAACAAATAATTACACATCTACCTAAAATGTAATATATAACTACATTAATGCCTAAATAAGTTACCATATATATTCAACTTCCATCCCCATTTTTGTGGACTTGATTAAGAGAGAGAAAAAAAAAATAATAACTGATTTATTTATTAATTTTTTAATTCACACAACTTGTACATTGTAATTCAAGCAGCCGCCAGGTAGTATATTTTGAGTTTATGTTAGTATATATTCAGTGTATGTTGCAATATTATAATTCAGGCAGCCGCCAGATGGTATATTTTGAGTTTATGTTAGTATATATTCAGTATATGTGCAATAAAAAACATGTCTTCCACAAAAAAAAATTATATCTTCTTTTTTTTTTTAACTTTTATACATAAAAGTATATATAAACATATTATAACATTTACTTATATTGCATATAGAAATAAATCTTCTAATATGTTGAACATATATTGAACATATACTTCATATACACACAACATATACTGAACAAATAAAAAAAATATGTCTTTTTTTTTACTGGAAATATACGCAAAAATATACCGAAAAAAACGAGGACGTGAAATTTCATATCGAAAAAATTATGTCTTCTAATATACCAAAATTTTGGGAGGGAATTATTACTGGACATACATCAAAAATATACTTCAAATATACTAAAAATGTGTAACATGTACAGAAAGTCAGTGACAAAGTGTATAGAATAGAAAGAGAAAAGATACTTCAGATAGAGAGAAAAGTTACCTCGGATATACCCAACATATAACCAGATAACTAGAGAAAAGTTACTTCGAATATACTCGGATATACTCAACATAGAACCCAACAAAGCTCAACAAATGATGGTCCATTTATTAAATATTTCAGCCCAACAATAGTTATTGAAAAGGTCAATCCACATACATGTCAACCCAATACCCGTCCAAATAGACCAACAAAACAAGTGTTCCAAATTTGGGAAAATTTTATAACGGTTCCTTTTTAACAATGATTTTACAAAACAGTTGCCATATACAATACCCAATTTACTTCAAACATTAGACAAAAATAGGCAGACACACAAAAATAAAAAAATAAATAAAAATCAAATAAAGACGCAATATTATTTTTAAAAACTACCTATTCAACATCCTTATCCATTTATTTCTCTCTCATGAACATCCCTATCTATTTTTTTTCTCTTTCTTTTTTCTTTCTCTCTCTCCCGTCTCTCTTTTTTTTTCATTCTCTCTACTTCTCTTCTCTCTCTCCAATCTCTTTTCCCCACACCATTTCTATCTTCTTCACGATCTTCTTCTTTTTCCCTTTTCTTCTTCTTTCATGTTTTTTCTTTCTTCTTCCCTTTTTTTCTTCTTCTTCTTCAAATACACATGCCTAAAGAATTAAAAAAAATTGATAAAAGAATGTACATACAAAATTTATTTCAAAGTAAGTGGTCTATTGAGCAACCCCAAAAAATAAAAACACATCTTACCATGTATGTGAAGAAGAGAAAAATAACAAAAAAAAAAAAAATTGTACAGCAACAACAAAAAATAATTACAGAACACCTATCAAACAACATATAAACAACAAGGAATAAACGAAAGTTGAATCAAATTTTTAGTTAAGATTTGGGCTAATCAATTAAAAACGGACGCCAATTGCACAGAAAATAGAGAAAAAGAAAAGAGAAAAAGTACATATAATCAAACACCCAAATGACAGGCTTCTGATTCTTTGATTTTGTCAGAATGTTTTTACTTTTATTTGGTATCACCCTGCTTGTGACCCATGGCGGTCTTGAGTGTGCATTAGAGGCGTTTAATCGTTGTCCTTTACCTGATGCATCTTGTTTTCATTGATAGTGTGTTTTACTGTTTGTTTCCCACACACCTCTGTTGTTATGAGTAGTTTATAATATGCATAAAAAAGCGTAACATATACTGAATTTATTGACTATAAACGCAATATATTGAATCAAAATTCAAGCATCACAATTGTGGTTAGACAAAATGCTATGCAAATAAAAAAGTCAGTTTATATAATAAATATATACTGACTATAAACGCAATATACACTGCCCATTTAAAATACCCAAGAGCTGAAAATGCCACAATTTGTGCAATTTAAAGGAGAGGCAGTTACACATTATTTGGTAACTGAATACCATAATTGGTGCATATTTGCATTTAATTGGCATTAAATTGGTAAAAAAAATAAAGTTTTCCCCATGGTAAAATTCTATTTTTTTTTTAAAAAAAAATGATGTTTGTATAAATTTTATATAATATAGATGAAATGATGTTTGTATATATATAAATGAAGTCAAGTATTTACCATAAGTTTTTTTTTTTTTTTTTGGTAGTTAAATAAATTTTTATAGATCAAAATCATTTCTACATCGACCGTCTCACGGCAAACTAAAGCAAAGTGGGCGACCACAATCCGGTCCCTTACTTGCTAGTCAACATAAAATAAAAAGAGGCAAACCACACTCCATTTAAGGAGCCTAGGCCAAGTCATTTCCGAGGGCTTTTATCTCCATGTCGGCAAGTACATTTGGGTACAAAGCAAATATATTCTTATAGACATGGGTTTGAATCTTCCGAATAATGAGCTCCGGAGTTTGCACTTCATTTTCAAAAATCTTTCTATTACGAGCAATCCAAAGGAAGTATACCGTAGACGCGAGCCCGACCTTTGTTGCTTTTGTTCTCCAACCGGAGCCTTGAGATTCCTTCTTAATCCACTTCAATGCACTCTTTAGAGTGGAGAGTTGTCGCCTCAATCCTAGCCAATGCCGAATGGCAAGCCACACTTGAGCCGAAAGGGGGCAAGTGAAAAAGAGATGATCGTTTGTCTCGGAAGCTTACCCACAAAAGGCACAAGTAAGGTCAATATCAAGGAAGCCAATTCTATCTTTAGTTCGGAGCCTCCCGAGCGTAGCAAGCCAAAGAATGAAAGCGTGTTTGGGGGTATTGGCGGGCCCCCAAACCACACCCTTCCAAGGGACGGGCGTGCCTTGGGGTCGGAAGAACTCGTAGACGCATGAAGGCCCCTTGGAGCGAGGCTTGGAGTCCCAAAGGCAAAGAGTGGCCTCGGCGGCTTGCATGCTACCCAACTTTTCAACTATTAGGTTTCGAATGTCATAGAGGTTCTTGAAGAGAGGGGAATCGTTCTTGTGGATGGTCCATTGCCACACGGATTTTTGCTTTAGGTAAACATGATGAACCCAACGGTACCACAAGGTGTCTTTCTTGGCTTGAATATTCCATAGTGTTCGTGCTAGCAAGGTTTGGTTCCACGCTTTGAGGTCCCGAAGGCCTAGGCCTCCCTCCGAACGTGGGAGGGTGACGGTGTGCCAAGCCACCGGCGCCATCTTTGAGCCCCAAAGGAAGCGACGACATCGTTGGATGATAAACGAACGGACGGTCGACGGAAGAGGGAAGATAGACAACCAAAAGCATTCCACCCCTTGGAGGACCGATCTAATGAGCTCCACTCTTCCCGCATATGAGAGAGAGGGAGCATTCCATCCATTGATGTATTCCGTAATTTGATTTATGAGAGGATCAAATTGCCCAACTGTGACTCTTCCCGCCGTGAGTGGGATACCGAGGTACCGGAACGGCATAGACCCCGGCCGGAGATTAGTGTCCCGAAGAATCTCCGAATGCTCCATTTGGCCAACTCCCGCCATGTAGATGTTGGACTTTAGGACATTCATTTCTAAGCCCGATTTGGCTCCGAAGTCCCTCAAGCAATCCATTAAGATTTTAATAGAATATGGGTCACCCCTCGAAAGGAGCATTAAATCATCCGCAAAGGCTAGGTGAGAGATTTTAAGAAACTTACATTTCGGGTGATAGTTGAAACCCGACCCGCTAGCCGTGCTCCGGTTCATGAGTCTCGAGAGATACTCCAAGCATATAACAAAGAGATAAGGCGAGAGCGGATCTCCTTGTCTCAACCCTTTGGCACCTTTGAAGTGGCCACAAAGCGAACCATTTATAGAGATTGAAGTATTTACCATAAGTTGTGTTGGGTTAAGTGGTTTATAACCACACTATATATGTTAGAGGTACCAGATTTTAATCCCCTTTTTGCATTATTTTTGAAATTCTGCCACGTGTCGCTGACTCGAATTCACTTGTGGTGTGCGCGTCAACTTTTTATGCCACGTCAGATTTCAGTTAACGGCCGTTAAAAGCGTGTATCGTATTGCCAAGAATGTAAAGGTCATATATTTATTTGTCAATGTCTAAAGATCGTGATTAAATGACCAAACACGTAAAAGTTGTGTTATTTCCCGCCATTATGCCTTATATTAATTCATTCGATCAGATATGTATGAATCAAATCAAAAAACAATAATCCACATGATCTAACCAAATTATGACAACAATATTGGACCAAATATGTGACCATATATGTACAGTAATTAAATATATTTAGTTTTGGACAAAAGGATCTTACCAAAGTTTCAGACAAATGCTATGGAGCAACCAGAGTTAACCTATTGGATTCTCTTCAAATTTTATCTTCATTTTCTAATTTAAATTTCAATAAACGACCTCTCCTTTTCAATTTTTTTTTTTTTTAAATTGCTAATAAAAGTAAAAACAATTTTTTTTAATAAAATTTCAATTATTATTTCACATAAATACAAAACCTTTGTAAAGTTGACACATCTCAGTGCTATGTTAGACAAGAGATAATAATTCTCAATTTTTATTTTTTTTTCAAATGATAGAAATTTCATAGATAACTACAAACGTACATCCAGATACGGCTAAAAGCCGAAAGGACGGCTCACAAGTCAAAAAAAGTGAGAGAACGAATCCAGAGGATCGCCTATAACCAACCGAATAACAACCATTCCCACGAAACCACACAACTAACAAACTCCCCAAAAAGAGAAAGAGTTGCCTGCCAGAGAAACAAACTCCCCTGCTGAAGATACAACACATGTTACACACAAACCCAAAAGAGAATCAATTCTCCATTTTATTATAATGAAATAAACATGCTGGAAACAAAAGAGAAATAGTGAGAAAAAGTTATGAAAAACCAGACAGCCGTCCCCGATCGCCCCCACCCACCCACCGCCGTCGCCGCCACATCAATTAAGCGGGCACAATAGCCTCGTTCTCGGCACCGCCGTGAGCCTGGTGGCGCGTGGCGCCGTGAGCCCGAACACATCCCTCTTATCCAGGTCCCCGGGCTTCATCCCGCCCGGCAGCTCCCAATCGAAGCAGTGGAGCAGGTGCGCCACCGCCATCTCAAGCGCGTGCAGCCCGAGCTGCATCCCGGGGCACGACCTCCGGCCCGATCCGAATGGTATGAACTCGAAATCGCTACCCCTGTAGTCCGGGACGGCTTCGACGCCGCCGCCGGCCAGGAACCTCGCCGGCTTGAACGACGCCGCGTCCTCCCAAGCGCCCTCGTCGCGCGCGATCGCCCACGCGTTGACCACCACGCGCGCCCCCGCCGGGATGTGATAGCCGGAGACGACGGCGTCGGTGGCGGTCTCATGGAGGAGGAGCGGGATTGGCGGGTGGAGGCGGAGGGTCTCCTTGATGCAGCACCGGAGGTAGGTTAGCTTCTCGAAATCATGCTCTTCTACCTTGCGGCCCAGGCCCACTACGTCCGTCAGTTCTTGTTGGGCCTTTTTAAGGTCTTCTGGGCTTCGCATCAGCTCCGACATGGCCCATTCTATCGCGGACGCTACTGTCTCGGTCCCGCCAAACATTACATCCTGACATATGTATCATAGGACAACTATATGGGACAGTCACAAACTTCAAATATTATACTAAAAACTAAAATAAAATAAAAAAGTAAAAACTAAAATAAATAATTTATTTGAAAAGTGTATACTATAAAGACATATATATGATTTTGTATACTATTAATATTTAACACATAAATATAAATATACAACTTTAGTTTTAAAATAAGAATATTAAAAAAAATACATAAAAAGATATATAGGGTCGAATGAATTTTGATTAATGTTTGTTTTCGTTGAAATTTTTGTCTTTCACTAGTAAAAAGTGAGATGCTAAGTCTTATCGTCTACCAAAAATGTTCCATTAATTTACAAATCGAACACATATATAGTAGGGAGATGTTATGGTCCCGTTACGAAATTATTCTTCGAGGTTTGTAACAGTTAGATCAACTATCCCGACGGTTACATGATAATTTAACGGTTATAAACCTCGAGGAATGATTACTTTAATGTACTATGAGTTTCTAAAACCTTTTTTTTTACTGAGTAATGCTAAGGAACCAACTGTTGGTTCCGTTACGGAGCCAACAACCAATGGGACAGCTCCATGTGGGGCTCCCACATTAGAGCCATGTGGGACAATCTCACATGGACCTATCTTATTGGTTATTGGCTCCGTAACGGAACCAGCAGTTGGTTCCTTAGCATTATTGTTTTTTTAACTATATGCATGGCTTAAAAATTTCTGAAAATAATTTGTTGTTTATTCATACCATAATTATAGCTTTGATGTTATTCCTTGTAAGTTTGATTGAACTCTTTAACTCCTCGCATTCTGAAACCTTTCCTTGAT
>CACSLK010000984.1:11940413-11955995 GCA_902706635.1 Striga hermonthica
ACAAATGAAAATAAATCCACTACTTATTCCTTTTTTGATTAATTTTTCTACAGATAGTATATATGTAAATATATCTATATAAGGGTATATGTATGTAATTTTCCCAAATTTAATCTATCCACTAAGATTTTAAAAATATTACAAAAATATAATCTATAAACAAATAATTACACATCTACCTAAAATGTAATATATAACTACATTAATGTCTAAATAAGTTACCATATATATTCAACTTCCATCCCTTTTTTGTGGACTTGATTAAGAGAGAGAAAAAAAATAATAACTGATTCATTTATTAATTTCTTAACTAGTATGTATCCCGTGCGATGCATGGTTATATAAATTTGGAGAATATTATAATTTGACATGCATTAGGATATATGAGAGTTTAATACATACGAACATTATTCATCATAAAATGTTTGGCACTAAAAATCTTATATTATTAAAAAGCTTTTTGTATACAATATATGAGTTTAATTATTGGGTAACTCGTTGTGACGAGCACAGGCCGACTCGGGCCGGACGCGGGCTGCACAAAAAATTGGGCTTTACTCAACTGGGCTCCCTTGTTGGGCTTCTTTCCTGGGCTGCAGATGTTGATTGTTGTTGCCAAAAAAAATGCCCCCATGCTTGGACAACTTTTCTAATTTCTAACTATATTATAAATTATATTTTATTCCAAGTCTAACTTTTTCATTCATATTTTATGAAGATAGTTATTTTACATTCCTAGCTATACTAATAAAGTATATTTTTAGTTTGAATCATGTAAATTCCTTAATAGTGAGTTGTATAATTTATAGATAGAAACATAATTTAATGGTTCCCTCTAATTTATCTCCTCTCTCCCTTTTTCATATTCCATAATATTTCACAATTTTCTCCAAATAAAACAAAAAATTACATACATAATTATTAGGTTGACCATCAAATAAATCAAAATAAGACTATTTATTCTCCCTTTTTCATATTCCATAGTATTTCACAAATTTTCCAAATAAAACAAAAACTTACATACAACAATTATTAGGTTGGCCATCAAATAAATCAAAATAAGACTAAATAACTGTAAACTTTTCATTAATAATTTCTATTTTATTAAATAATAATTGCAATGTTTCAGGTTCGACACAAAATTGGTTTGTTCGGTTTTTATTAATTGTCTATGAATAGGCTGTCTATTTTAATTTTTGTTCAAAGTTGGTTTTTATTTTTATCATCAGATATATCATGTTAGTCATCATTGGACATAAGCTCATAGGATTTGATGATAAATATGCATTTAGATTTTAACATGTGCAATATAAATGTAAAAAATACAGAAAATATAATAACGCTAAATTTAGTTTATTGGACAGGTGCACAACAATTAGAAAAATGTGATTTTCTAAATTAAATTTTCAGGATAAATGAATTGCCAAATCATAAATTTCCACAAACAAGGAGCTTGCTCTAATATATTATTCGAGATTTTAGTGCCGATGGTCCTTTTTTTACGGCAAGCAAGTAGAATTTGGGTAAAGCTGAATGGAAAACGTTTTTGCAAATTTGTAGATGAGAATGAATTTAGAAGAGCCGTATTTATAAGAATATGTACATTATTAAAATCTGAAAACAAATCAACATATAAATTATCGATCTACATATCATAACTGATATGTTTAATTTTATAATTCCATATAAGTTGGATTTGTTTCCAACCTCTACATCTTATAATAACTGATATGTAGAGATTTTCACAATAAAAAAACAAAAACACGCCAAAACTGAAAAAAAAAATCCCAAAACTTGAAAAAATATAAATTTAAATTTAATTAAACATAAAAAAATGGTTATAAAAATCATAGTTGATTACAAAGTATGTTTAATTTTAGAATTCCATATAAATTGGATTTGTTTACAACAAATAGAGGTGATGTCAAATTATAACTCTAATTTTGTTTAGATATCTAGAATATAAAACCCTTTAAAAGAGTTGGAAACAATATAATTTTTAATTTTTTTAAACATAAAAAATAGAGCTAATTAAAAAATATATAATTTTATATTTTTCTTAAAATTGGGATTATTACAGGAAAACAAAATCGTGTTACTGGCAAAATGATTAATGAAATTGAGCCGCATTTTCTGGGAATATTTATACCAAATTAATTACTAAAAATCTCCTGCATTTTGTGGGCATTTAATAGTTGAACGTGAAAATAAAAGGGAAAAGAAGTTGTCATTAATAGTAAACAATTAATGAAGAAAGAGGTTTGACGAAAAATTGACCTACCATTTTTTAAAAATGATAAATCTTTTTATATATATTAGTGCATACCCCGTGCGATGCACGTGATACATATAATAAATCAATTATTTCTATAGGACTTGTACGTCTAGACAAAAAAACAATAGGATTGGATCATCCATATTTCACATCTTTTAATAAGTGGCGTTTATTCAAGCCAAAAAATTAACATGTTAATTAATATATAATTCCACTAACACGTCATACTAATATTTATATGATTTTAGAATACATATTTATTCATTGATATAAGAAAAAATAAAAATTTTATTTATTCTTGTTCACCATATAATACTCAATTATTATTTTATTATAAAATTTATAGTCATATAATGTCATTATTATTACTTATAAAAGTTATAGAAGTACTATTCTTTATGTAATAAAATTCAAAATAAAATTTTGAGTATAAATATTTACAAAATACACACACATGTTTTTTAGAATTCAATTTTCTCATAATATTTTTTTTTTAAAAAAAATGATTTAGCAATTGCCAAAAAATAAATCCCTTACATAATCAAGAGATTTTTTCTAATTTCATCCTAAGGCTTTATAGTTTATTTAACATACTATGCAATAGAAAAATATTTTACAATAAGTTCATTTTTGAAACATAACAAAAAAAAGTGATAAAAACACTATCATAGTTGACAATAATATACAAATAAATAACATGTCGAAATTTTAAAGAATAACTAATATAATTTTATTATCTAGCCATCAATAAAATCATTTAATGATGTGATCATTATCTTTTAAATGATTAATTTTTTAAGAAAATATTAGTTTTATATAATTAAATAAAGGTTAAAAAATATTACTCGACATATATTAATTATAATGGATATTAGTAAAATCATTGCATAAATTAATAAAATTATTTAAGGAAAAAAATCTTTAAGATCATATCTGGATAGTAAATGTATATATTCAAGCATTTAATGCATATAGTAAAAAATTTCCAAATAAGGTATGAATTAAATGTGTGTTGACTTTATTTGCTACTATTTTTGGTAAATAGAATATAGACATATAGATTTACGCAACTTGTACATTGTAATTCAAGCAGCCGTCAGGTAGTATATTTTGAGTTTATGTTAGTATATATTCAATGTATGTTACAATATTATAATTCAGGCAGCCGCCAGGTGGTATATTTTGAGTTTATGTTAGTATATATTCAGTATATGTGCAATAAAAAACATGTCTTCCACAAAAAAAAAAAAAAAAATTATATCTTCTTTTTTTTTTTTTACTTTTATACATAAAAGTATATATAAACATATTATAACATTTACTTATATTTCATATAGAAACAAATCTTCTAATATGTTGAACATATATTGAACACTAGATGGGTTTACGCCGTGCACGCACGGCGGTCTAACACCCGGTGTAAAACTACAATGAAAATTTGTCATAAGTTGTTGCAGCTTCTATTCTAGCGTATGTTGCATTTATTCACATATATTGTGTCTTTTTTTGTTTTATGAAAATGTTTTAAGATTTTGCTCTTTTAAATTTCGTCAGTGGTTTATGAGTTGCGAGGTTGTTTAAATCCGTGAGATAACAATGTATTATCCGTCAAATTCTAGCATATGTCTCACGTCGTGCACGCACGACAGACTCAAATTTGTCTAAAATGTCGATGAAATTGTTTGTCCAAGTAAATAGCCATTTTAGGTCTTGCACACATGAAGAATAATCGAAACAATCATCAATGTTTGTAAATGTTGCTCAAATTATGTAGGGTATCGCCTAATCCATATCAGATACCTGGCTCTAATCAAAGTTCGCGCCTTTTCATTTTTAATAATAAATCGTGTCTAGATATTTTATATACCATGAATACATTAGGCACAATGGTTGTGAGCTCTTTTTATCTTTCCCTTACCTACTCTCCTTCCTCTACTCTGCCAAATTGGCTTTCTACCTTTGATCTAGAGCTTCATTTGTTGTGTAATAAAGTTTTCCAAAACCTTCTTCGAATTGGGGGGAAACTAATTCCCTTTTTCGCCGTGAGGCGAAAATCCAATCTATTGATTTTTCTTAGCCACGCGGTACCAAAACAGACGATAAAGGAAAACCATAATTGAATTTTATATACGGAAGAGCCCTTGCCAGCTCAAGTGCAATACTTTGCTGCTGCACAAGTCAAATTCATTAATCATAGCAGCTACTTTGGCTCATAGTAGTTGTTTAGTTTACATAATTAAAACAAAGGTCCAAATCATGTGTGCCATTCAGGAAAGATTTGAGTGCTAATGTTACAATATAATATTATAACATCGTTCAAAAGGCCACAATTCTCACGAATGAGCATATATATATATATATATATATATATATATATATATATATCAAATGATATACAAATGTTATATTTAAGATTTTAATGAACTCTTCTAAATTTGTGTACTACAAATGCAATCTTTGATTGTCATATTTTTTGTATTCCCCAAAATTTTTGTATAGGAAAGTAGTTTGTATTTCTTTCTTTTCGAACCAACTTGCCTCTGCTCCATAGTTCTTGCAGTCCACTGGAAAATATAATGTTGCTGCCAAATCTCTTCAGCACTTGTTAAATGTTCTATTAAGACAGCTAAAAATATAATAAATAAGTAAAGAAGATTCTTATTCAGTCTTTCTCCATGCTTAAAACACCAATAATGCGCTGAAATTGAAGGAAATGTAAAATTAAATACTCACCCGAGCCACCAAATTCAGTTGTGATCTTGTGCTGTCGAGGGGTAACTTCGAAATCTTTCTTACAATTATCCGAGAAGTCTTTGTAACTGAATGAAGATGGCTAGAACATGCTCTCGTTCGAGATTGTCATCGACATTACCATCTTGGTGCATGCCTGAGATGTTCGAGTTCAGATTAAGAAAAAAAGAGTTACTCATTTTTTTAGTAATAATCCGATTTTCAAATTCAAATGTCACTTAACAATTACCTGCCAATCCCAACCATGGAGGGCGTGATCATCGGTTTCGTTTTCTAACTCAAAGCATTTTTCACTTCGCGGGTGATTGTAGTATAAGCTATTAGCTTCGAAGACTCTAATTCGCTTTGTAGCTTCTGGGGGTGATCGATCGATAATCTTACACATCTTCACCAAGGAAAAAAAAATGAAAAGAGAGAATTAAAAAAATTTGAATTAAATTTGCAATCTATAAATTATCACGGATTTTTTAGCCGTATGTACCTCTTTAACCGGGTAAGCAGGAAGTGGCTTCATGAAGTTAGATTCCGTGGGATAATTCATCATCGATGTGTATACAAAGGCATCCCAAAGCCAGTCCCGGGCAGAATAAATCGACGGAACTTTTCTGCAACATTAAAAAAAAGACATGAAAATTTCTCACTAACATATGTGAACATAACTCATAATTAAGAAATTTACTTGCAAGCCTAGAAGAAAAACTGTTAACGATAGGGTCATTAGAGATCAACCGAAATATAGAATTTTTATAAAACTACAGTACTGAAAAAAAAAATCTAACATCCAAACCATGCAAAACATGACCGCAATTAAGAGCCCTAGAAGCTTAAGCTCGGATAGAAAAAAACTCATACCTGGACATTTCCATGAGGATCTCTCTCGAGCATCTATTGTTCTTGGATTACTGTGGACAGAAAATCAAAAAGCTCCACATATTGAGTGCTAAGATTCTTTTTCCAGTGTCCAGCCTCATCCACAACTTCATGAGCCAAATCTCATTTAGTTCTGCAATGAGCTATGAACCTGCAAATGAAATGAGTAATATAATAAGAAATAAGATACAAGGTAACAGAGCAACAAAACTATATGAACGGTTTATGTTCTGCAAACTATCGATAATTTTGCATCTTCTTGGGATTTTTCAATCACTTCAAAACGCAGAATATGTTTTTCAATGGACCTTAGTCAGTTGTTGAAGAACGGAAAATTAAGGTCCGAAAGCAAACCCATATGGAGAATTCAAAAGCACAAAGTAAAAACCAGAAACATTACCTCTTGCCATTTTCCCCAAATCTCTTGCAAAAGGGGAAAGAAACATGGTCTCTTTGCGGCCGAGTTGCAAAAGGAGGTAGAGAAGACGTATATATGGCCATATTATTTTGTATGCATATATAATATACAACTAATATACCACCTTTGCATAAAACCAAAAAATACATAATAAATGTAAATTAAAAAAAAAAAGAACCATTTAAAATGCCTCAATTAAGCAATAATATATGGTCAACTAACATGTTCTTTTGATGATTTTCCCTCCTGCAGCTCTAAATCAGATGGTAAGCTAACCTCACTGGACCAATACATCTCGAGAATGAAATCCAGACAGAAGGACGTCTTTTACATTACCAGCACAAACAACGAACAAGTCGAGAAATCTCCATTCCTCGAGCGACTAACCAAGAAGGGTTATGAAGTAAGCATTCAACTACTATCTTTGTAATTAATCACATCATCTTTTCATTACCCTCATGAATTTTTTCATGTAAAAGAGAAAAAATTGAATACATAGTATTTAATTTATTTTTTCTTCCTTGCACAGGTGATCTTTATTTTATTTATTTTTTCTTCCTTGCACAGGTGATCTTCTTCACCGACCCTGTGGGCGAGTACCTTATGCAAGTACTTGATGGACTATGAGGACAAGAAATTCCAGAAGGCCTGAAAATCAGGAAGAACTCCAAGGACAAGGAGCTCAAGGAGGAATTCAAGGAGCTGACCAAATGGTGGAAGGGTGCTCTTGCAAGTGAAAACGTCGATGATGTCAAGATAAGCAACCGTTTGGCCGACACTCCTTGTGTGGTCGTAACCTCAAAATTCGGGTCCTATTTTAAGAATTACAAACATAGGAAAAAAAACAAAACCTCAGATTTCTGTGAATCAGTCAGGCGTATCGTACTGTACTACCGGTGTTTCTAGTAAAACCTCAGCCCCATCACTGTCGCTCGTGAACAATCAGGGATTGTTCGGTCGCTCACGGTTGTTGGCAACTATGCACACACGAAACCAAAATTACAGAAGCAACTAATTGAATCCAACAAGTATTAGAGAAGACGAAATTCAAGATTGTACCAGAGAACATCGCGTTATGCGTCAAATGCGGCATCGCTGGAAATCACGCCTCCGACACCGCTAGCATCCCTGAAAATAATCGCGAGATATGAACAGAGGGGTCAGCGCCGCCGCGTGGATTCCCGGAGGTGCTCGTTACTCTCTGTCGATGGGCCACCACAGATCTGAGCTGCAAGAGTCAGTCGTATGAAGATTCGGTTAGCCATCCTTCAGCTGCCGTGTATCCAAATAAGAAGGTGGAGAATTGGGGTAAATCGTTGGGAGAAAAAAAAAAAGAAAGAAGGAAAGAGAATGAAGACGGAGGGAGTGTTGCGTGTTCTTAAGGTGAGAGGATAAAAGGCGAAAGAGGTGTACGGGAAAGCCTTTTCTTTCGGGGTTGCTTTTTGACTGAGCATGGTGAAAGGCGGTGGTGTTGCGTGTTTGACTACGACAATTTTTTTTTAAAAAAAAAGGTTAATAAAATACAGATTAAAACAATGGCAAAATCGTAATAAAATTAGACACGTGTCAATTTTCTAATATTAACACAATGGCAAAACTGTAATTTTAATGGGACACTTGTCAACTTATAAGCATGCCAAAAATGGACACGTGTCGCCTATTGAAGGCCACTAACTTCTTTGTATATATATAAGAGAGATATTTTTCAGAAATTTCTCGAGCTCTATAATATTTAGCACTTCCAGAGGCGGTGTTTACAAATTGTACTCGTACAACATGAAAATTGAATAAAAAGAAGAATATTTTTGGTGAATAAACTATTGTAAAATGTAACGTTATCAAATTTATCTTTTTCCTCCGTCTTACTCTCGGACTGTTAGAGCTGATTTTTCTTTTTCTTTATCTTTGGCTTTATCTTGAGACTCCAGGTTCTTTTCCACATCTTAGACAATCTAGAGGAAGAGTTACTTGACTCAGGAGCAAGGGTTAAGTTCTTTTGCTGCAACCACCGAATCTTGTAAGTTGATTTCATTGAAATGCCAGATTTAGTATTCTTCCAAATCCATTTGTCTTGTTGATTTCTCCTGGTAAGAGGAGTTTGCATGATGAGATTTAATTCATGAGAGGGTAAAGAATTGAGAATGATTTCAGCATTCCAGGATGAACCATCAAGACTCAACAGATCAGCAACTTTGTTTAGTCTATCCCTGGGGACAACAGAGATATAAGACTGATGCAAAAAGCATATGAGCTAGCAATCCAGGGGTCTTACCACAAAGAGGTGTTTTTTCCATCTCAAATTCTGACACACTCCATCTTTCAACAAGCCTCTAATTTTCAACCATGAAGACCAGAGCCAAAAATGAGATGATTTTGGTTTGGCTTCAAACTGTGAGGAGTGGGGAAAATACTTGCCTTTGGTAACCTTACACATTATAAAATCTGGGTTAGAAATGAGCCTCCAAAGTTGTTTAATCAAAAGAGCATCATTGAAGGCTTCTAAGCATTTGAAGCCTAAACCACCGCTCTCTTTAGGCAATGTGAGCTTTTCCCAAGAGGACCAATGGATTTTATTCCTCCCATTTTCTTTAGCCCCCCACAGAAAGCAGCCACTTTCTTGGATATCTCTTGAGAAATGGACTTAGGTAGTTTAAAATAAGACATGACAAAAGATGGCAAAAGCCAATGACATATTTGATTAAGGTTTCTCTACCAGCTTCACTCGAAAAATATATTTTTCCAGCTATTAACTTTCTAAGAGAAAACTTCAGATATGACTTTAGGCTGGGAGTTCTTAGAGAAATATATTGATGATTTCTGAAGATTTACTTGTTGGCCAGAAGAAAGGCTATAAGTGTCCAAAGTATTTACAACGGAAAGAGAATGAAAGATATCAACTTTACAGAAGATGATTGAGCCATCGACAAAGAAAAGGTGGGACGTGGGAGGAGAAATTTTGCTAATTTTGGTTCCCGTAAATGAGTTGTGGGTGGCATCTTGGTGAAGGAGATTAGAGAGAGCCTCAGAGAGGATAATGAAGAGAAAGGAGAGATGGTATGTCCTTGTCTAAGACCTCTTGAAGGTTTGACAAAACCAGATGGGATTCCATCAATGTTGAAAGAGAAAGAAGATGAACAAATGCAAGGGAGAATTCAAGAAATGAAAACATCACAAAAACCCATCTTTCTACAAATAGCAGCAAGGAAGGGTCATTCCACCCTATCAAAAGCGTTAGCCATATCAAGCATTAATGCCATAAATGAGGAATTACCAAACCTTTTACTATTAAAGAAGTGTATACATACATTTGCAATAATAAAGTTATATAGGAGTTGTCTTCCTAGGACAAAAGCAGCTTGATTAGGGCTTTTTAAGCCTACGATTCTCTCTTGCCTGACCATGGTGTTTGCCCTAGTCTCACTTTTCTTGTTTCTGTCGGAGCTCCCTTTCGTTTCGACGCTGTGGGGTGGTTGGGGCGGGGTAGGCCCTGTGTGCTGGGTTGGGAGATTATTGACTATGGGTTGTGTTGAAGTGGCTTGGCCTAGATGCCATTCGAACTCTTCCTCCTTTTTGCTCTTTCGGATCATGAGGGAGGCCCACCGTGTCCGAAATTGGCTAGTGGTGTTAGGCATTTTTGGGATGGCCCTTCTATTAACCAGCCCGTAGCACGATATTTTTGAAAGAAATTCTTCAACCAATATTAAGCTAAAAGCTACTCTATTGATTACTATAATCAATTTATGGGTTGCCATAAAACACACCTCACATTTCATTTTGAAACCCCAAACAAACACGTGTACACGACATTCGGTTAGGTTTTATTTTCCCGTTAGACCGCAAAATAAATTTCGTAATCGAATTCTTTATCCACAAAAAAATAAAGCAAATAAAATAAAATAAAAATAAAAAACACAACTAAATGTATATGGGCGTTTTCCTTTGAAACCCATGATGTAAGGGAAAATACACATTCGTCCTATTAATTCGAACAATGAAATGTGCTAAAACATTTGAATTATAATTGCAAGATACATATATTCGAATGTTATTAATGAAAAACTAGTACGTAGCTCGTGCTATGCATGAGACATGTTAGTTATATAGTAGTTGTATTGCGTATTGTAAAGTTAGGTTAGATTAAGGCTCAACATAAGCTCATCTTTTGTCTTTATATACATGTACATACCTTTGTGTTTAATACATCAACTATTTTTCCCACATTCTTACATGGTATCAGACTAGGTTTAGAGTCAATTGTAGGTTTGGCTTTTGTCGCACATCTTCAGCCACTATCGATTCTCACCACCCGTGCCATTATCTCCGGCGTGTCTCAGCGAATCGTTGCCTGAAATCCAGTCACCGTCGTCGACGCGTGTCATCCACACGCGCCTCTTCTTCGTCGCGGCGTTGAGCCCTTTGTTCGGGGCGTGTTGCCGTCTCGAGCTCCGATCACCACTTTTTTTTCAGCCATTGACTCATCTCATCGTCGGCTACGTCCTGGTGTGATCGGTTTTGGTTTCTGTGAAGGGTGTTTCATGAGGATTAGTCCCACACCAAATTGGCCCATATTTATATTTTGACGGTTTTGTGTTCTGCTTTGTGCCTATATTTTTTTCATCTGTTTTGTGATAATGTGTCGATCTGATTTTTTGATATGGATCGTATGGATATGCATTCTCCTATTATCGTTGTCTTATCAGGGGATGATTATAGTCTTTGGGCATAGTATATGAAGAGTTTTAAATTGGGAGAAAATTGTGACTGATTGTACCTGGTGATATGTTGCCATCTCTGAATCTGTCTCTTTTAGGGGATCTCAACCCCTCACCACAGGCTCTTACCACTTGCATCGATAAGTTGGAGGATTATGACAGTAAGTACAATCAGATTCTTGCTTGGTTACGTAATACTTCAGTCCCTGCTATTCAGGTGAAACTTGCCCTGTTTGACAGTGCAAATGAGCCTTGGAATTTTTTGGCTACTCGATTTCAGACTACAGGCTTGGCTTACTATTATCAGCTTCGGAGCACCTTGCATTCCACCAGGGAACAATCGGGTCAATCGGTCAGTGAGTTTCTTGCACAAGTTACCTATTCGGTACCGTCTCCGACAGGCTCAGATTAGTCCAGATCACCTTCATCTTATTCATATTTTGATGGCTATTCGTCAGGAGTATGAAGTTGTTCGTGCTTCTCTCTTACATCGTCATCCACTGCCTACTCTTGATAATGCTATTCAAGAGATCACTTTTGAGGAGACTCGTCTTCAGTTGGCCAGGACACCACAGCCTGAGTCTGCATTTGTTGTGCCTACTTTTGCTTTCGCTTCATCACATTAGCCTCATCCACCAGTCTCTGGTTATTGTTAGCATTGCAAGAGCTCTGGTCACCCTTTTGCCACTTGTCCTAAAGTAGAGTGCCACTAATTCCATGCTCGGGATCATATTGCTTTGAATTGTCCAACCAAGTCACAACATTCGACATGTTCATTTTCTCGATTACGAAGGTCTCGTGGGTATTCTTCTTCGGCCCCTTCTTCGGTTACAGTGGTTGTCACTAATGAGCCTCAGCACTCACCTTACCCTCTTCAAGACATAGAAGCTATTCTCAAACAGGTTATCCATTCCAATTATGCTATGTCTGCTACCGCATGTAACCTTCATTAGAATTTGATTCTAGTTGTTGCAATCGCATAACCTCTAGTCCATAGTTTTTGTCTTTCTAGTCTTCCGTAACTTCTTTACCTCCTATACATACTACCAATGGTACTCATATGAATATTACTCACACTGTCCTGGTTTCTTCCCCCTCTTTACGCCTTCCTAACACATACTGCATTCCTGACTTGGCCTTGAATCTTATTTCTGTTGGTCAATTGGTTAAACAAGGCCTTAATGTTATATTTTCATCTTCTGGTGTTCAGGTTCAGGATACATAGACGGGTCAGCTTCTTGGGACATGTCGCAAGATGGGTCAGTTATTTGAGCTTGAGTCTTCTCATATCCCTCATTCTTTCTCTTTTCTGCTCTTATTACCGATAATAAGTCCAGCTTTCAGTGGCATCTTCGTCTTGGGCATGCGTCTTTAAATAAAGTTCGTTATTTATATAATAAAGGTCTTTTAGGTCTAGGTGATTTTCAGTCTTTTAGTTGTCTGCGTTGTAAACTTGGGAAACACTCGGATCTTTGTTTTTCTGAGAATTTGTCAACTGTTGATAAACCTTTTAATTTGGTTCATTCTAATATTTAGGGTCCTTCTCCGGTTTCTTCTATGAATGATTTTCAGTACTTTGTTATTTCTGTTGATGATTTTTTCTCATTTTACTTGGATCTATTTTCTCAAACATCGTTCTGCGTTGCCCAACATATATATTCTATTTGCTAAACTTATTCACACTCAATTTTCTTGTCCTATAAAGGTCTTGCGTACTGACAATGCCCTTGAGTCTAATAATTCTACCAATTTAAAATTTCTTTCTGATCAGGGCACAGTATTTCAGCGTTCATGTCCTTATACTTCTCAACAAAATGGATGAGCTGAACGTAAGCATCGTCACATTCTTGATACTGTTCGTGCTCTTCTATTTTCTGCTCAGTGTTCTGATCATTTTTAGGGTGAGACAACCTTGACTGCTATTTATGCTATCAATCGATTACCCTCATCAGTTCTTCAAGATATTAGTCCTTTTGGAAGGTTGTACGGTCAATCGCCTGATTATACTCAGTTACGCCCTTTTGGTTGTGTTTGTTTGTTCTTTTTCCATCCCCTGAGCAGAACAAATTAGAACCTCGAGCTCGTCTGCTTTGTTTTATGGGTTATAGGGTAGAACACAAAGGGTTTAGGTGTTGGGATCCTATTGCTAATCGCTTGCGTATTTTGCGTCACGTTACCTTTTGGGAGCATACTACTTTTCTTTCTTTGTCCAAATTTCACATTATGTTTGATTCGTCGTCCTTATAAACATATTACTTTGTCTATGCTCAGAATTAAGGATCAGGACTTTAGTTAAGATGCTCGAATAAGGTTCAGACTTTAGAGTTCGGACATGACTCTAGAATTCAGGGCATTCAGATATGACTCTAGACATTAGGATCTTCCGATATGACTCTAGAGTTCTTCAGGATTCACGTCAGCTTAAGCCTCATGAGCAGAACTATCCTACGCACGACTTGGAGTTAGCAGCAGTCGTTCATGCTCTATAGATCTGGAGACATTATCTTTACGGCGGACGTTGCGAGATTTTTACAGACCATAAGAGCCTGCAGTATATTTTCAGGCAGAAGGAGCTTAATATGAGACAGCGCACCTCTTCAAGTCCATTACTTTGGATCTCATTCCAGATACTTGTCCTTACTTATAGCTCATTGGCACACCTGTCATGCCTCCGTCTTCTGAAGTGACTCCACCTGCGCATCCTGAACCGACACTTCCTGTTGAGTGCTCTTTTTATTTTGTCCCTTCGCCCACCATTGATCACCGACGATCAACCCGTGTAAGTCGTCCCCCTTCCCACTTACTTGACTATCATTGTTATTCGGCCATACTATCTCATTGTGAGCCTATGTCTTTTCGTGAGGCAAGTGTTGATCCATTGTGGCAACAAGCTACGGCGGAGGAATTGCAGGCATTGAACAAGACTCATACTTGGGATTTGGTGGATCTACCTGCTGGAAAGACACCCATTGGATACAAATGGGTTTATAAGATCAACACAAATTCAGATGGATCTATTGAGCGCTACAATCTCGTTTGGTTGCTAACAGGAGTACGACATTGATTATGAAGAGACTTTTGCACCAGTTGCTCGTCTTACTATTGTTCGGTGTTAAATTGTTGTTGTTGTTGTTCGTCGATGGTCTCTTCTACAACTAGATGTCAAGAATGCCTTCTTTCATGGTGCCTTATTTGAGGAGGTTTATATGACTCCTCCTCTGGGGTCCTTGTTCTCTGGGAAGGTTTTTCGTCTATGCCGAGCTTTGTATGGTTTGAAACAAAAGCCTCGTGCCTGGTATGCCACGTTCAGTTCTCCATTGTTTTAGTTTGGTTTCACTACGAGTGATCACAATTCTTCTTTGGGTTGATACAATTAAAGGAGAAGATATGTGATACAATTACCTTACTTGGATCATGATTGGCACAAATTGGAGGGGAAAAGGTTGTGACAAGGGAAAGAAAATAAAGGGATTCACTTACCAAAATTTGCACACAAGGCTTAAATTTTTAAACAACTCTTGGAGCCAAAAGCTTCTTAGCCAAATGGGGCGGGTTCGTGGAGCCTATGGGCCAGCCTTCATGAAGAGTATGGGTTGGGTGTACGATGTTGCAATGGCTAAAGAAAAATAGGCTTGATCCAAGCTGGATAAAGGTTCAGATAAATGGTTCGGGAAAAAGGCTAACATTAAAAAAAAAATTGAACTATTCACACTTGACAAATTAATTTATAAAATTAGGATTAATTTAAGTAGACAAGGACATCTACAAAAATTATATAGCTTATTAGATCAATTAGACAAGAAAATCTAATTAATCTCATAGAATTTAAAAGAAGATTAGCCGAGCTAAACAAAACGAATTAATGAGAACGAATTAATGAGATAGGCAAACAAATCAATGCTCTCAATCAATTAAAATAAACGAGCAATCTCTTAGTAATTGAACGAGGCACTGCAGTAATGCACGGTTGCCTGGGTTTTGTACTGTGATGAAGATCGTGTATCTCGATACTCAGTTTTTCCTCAAAGGATACGAAGGTCGCCTCCTTCTTGACTATAGGTTGCTTCAAGGATGCTAAGAGATACCTCTTTTTCGGCGATGGGTGAGACAGCTCGCACTTGATATCCTTGTCAAACTTGAACTTACGACGAACTATGTAGTGAAACTCCCTTTTCAACACATTAATTTTTTGCTAAAACACAAAAGAATTCTAACACAAGAGATCGGTGAACAAAGGTCGGGTTTTTCATTAATTCAAGACATGAAAAAAAATAATGAATCATAGGATTATTTAAAGGAAAATAAAGTCTAATTCTATACTAGTCCTAATAGGTGCCAAATACCAATCTAATGAAACTAAATATCTAATATCCTAACACTTCCAAAATAACTAAACTTTTTGGAACTAAACTCCTTAAAAGCTAAATAAATATCGTAACACTAGTAAACAACTTACGCTAATACATATAATTACTAACTAAATAAATATATTCTAATCTAACTATCCTAAACTAACAAACCTGCCACTAAATAAACTCACTCCCTACAAATAATTC
>CACSLK010000984.1:12023093-12033217 GCA_902706635.1 Striga hermonthica
TTCGTCCCGGTATGGCTCGGTCGGATTTTCCGGGTTGGACGGCTCGGTCGGCTCGGACGGCTCGTCTCCTCGTTCTCGACACATTGGACCTATTCAACACCAAAACAAAAAAGAAAACGCGCAAAAATACGAACACTATACAATAACAAAAATACACAAAACACGATAAAATAGACCGGTCGACACTAAAACGAGCCTAAAAACTATAAAATAAAGCACACAAAACACACGTAAATAAGCACAAAAACACAATAAACAGAGACTCGTCTTCAGTTGGCCAGGACACCACAACTTGAGTCTGCATTAATTGTGCCTACTTCTGCTTCCGCTCTATCAAATCAACCTCAGCCACCAGTATCTGTTTATTGTTAGCGTTGCAAGAGCTCTGGTCACCCTTTTGCCACTTGTCCTAAAGTGGAGTGCCACATCTGCCATGCTCGGGGTCATATTGCTCCGAATTGTCCAGCCAAGTCACAATGTTTGAGAGGTTCATCTTCTCGATATCGAGGGTCTAGTGGGTATTCTTCATCAACCCCTTTTTCTGTTACAGCGGTTGTCACTAATGAGCCTCAGCACTCGTCTTACACTCTTCAAGACATGAATCTATTCTCAAACAGGTTATCCATTCCAATTCTGCTTTGTCTGTTACTGCATGTAACCCTCATTGGTACTTTGACTCTGGCTCTTGCAACCAAATGACCTCTAGTTTACATTTTTTGTCATATTCATCTTCCACAACTTCTTTTCCTTCTATAGATACTGCTCATGGTACCAATATGAATATTACTCACACTGGTCTGGTTTTTTCCCTCTCTTTACACCTTCCCGCCACTTAATGCATTCCTGACTTGGCCTTGAATCTTATTTATGTTGGTCAATTGGTTGAACAAGGTCTTAATGTTATATTTTTATCTTCTGGTGTTCAGGTTCAAGATACACAGACGGGTCAGCTTCTCGGTATGGGTCGCAAGATGGGCCGATTATTTGAGCTTGAGTCTATTCATATCTCTCGTTCTTCCTATTTTTCTGCTCATGTCACCGATAATAAGTCCAACTTTAAGTGGCATCTTCGTCTTGGGCATGCGTCTTAATATAAAGTTCTTTCTTTATGTAATAAAGGTCTTTTAGGTCCAGGTCATTTTGAGTCTTTTAGTTGTCTTCATTGTAAACTTGAGAAACACTCAACTCTTTCTTTTTATGAGATTTTGTCAATTGCTGATAAACCTTTTGGTTTGGTACATTCTGATATTTGGGTCTTTCTCCGGTTGCTTCTATGAATGTTTTTCGGTACCTTGTTATTTTTGTTGATGATTTTTTTCGTTTTACCTGAATCTATTTTCTCAAACATTATTCTAAGTTGCCCACCATATATTTTAAATTTGCCGAAATGATTCACATCAAATTTTCTTGTACTATACAAGTCTTGCGTACTGATAATGCCCTTGAGTACAAAGATTTTACTTTTTTACAATTTCTTTATGACCAGGGCACAGTAGTTCTTCATGTCCTTATACTTCTCAACAAAATGGACGAGCTGAACGTAAGCATCGCCACATTCTTGATACTGTTCGTGCTTTTCTCATTTTCGCTCAATGTCCTGATCGTTTCTGGGGTGAGGCATCCTTGACTGCTATTTATGTCATCAATTAGCCTCATCAGTTTTTCGAGATTTCAGTCCTTTTGAGAGGTTGTACGGTCAGTTGATTGATTATACTCAGTTACGCCCTTTTGGTTGTTGTTGTAGCGAATTATTTTTATTTTTACCGAGTACCGAATCAAAAGATTCATTCCCCGGGTCGATCTCTCGAGGAAGACGGTTCGGAATTTAGCGTTGGTATTAATCACACACGAAAAAAAATATCCTAAACACTCTAATCAAGGATGATTTGGAGAAATATCTAAAACTAATGAGAACTAGCTAGAGAAATAGAAAAAGTTCTAGGGGTCGGGAAATCTCATCAAGTCTCAAACTATGTTGAACGATTATTTGTTCGGTTATGAGATTTAACAAGCCTACACGTCTAGAGGGCTATGCTCAATAACTCTTCGTAACAAGAGCACATACATAAATGAAAAACTCATTCAAACAAGCAACACATAGACAATACGTTTCCGAACATGTCTACTCTATACGAGCCTATATCGACCGACATCTCTCCACTCGATTCTAAACGTCGATTAACTAGGTTAGAATGGTGATCAATCAACTTACTCTATAATTCACACAACTCGCATAGATTGAACAAAACACATTCCCCATAATTCAAAACAAGAATCAAAATCTCTAACCCTAGGTGAATGGATTACCTCATGCTTAGATTTAATTTCATGTTAACTGGAATTAAGAACATTAAACCAATCAACAATAATAAAATAGAATTGAAAAACTTACAACCGGATTAAGACTTGCAAGACTTCAATCCAAATATCTTTGTGTCCAACAATCTAAGCATGAGAGAAAATAAAAAGAAAAGCGGAGAAAATTATCCTAACAATATTGAGTTTCTGGAGAGAAAAATTGAAGGAACGATATTCGGGGTTGTTTTTTAGAACTGGAGGTTCGTTTTGATATATAGTGCACAAAAACGGAGCTAAAACGAGTAAAAACGAGCAAAAATAAAAACAGGGGTCGACAGGGTCGCGACTCGCGAGTTGACTCGCGAGTTGGACGGGTCGCTGGGATGCTGGAGGCTCTGTTAAAGTCGCGAGTCGCGACTTTGCGCTCGCGAGTCGCGACTTTATGCCCGCGAGTCACGAGATTCTTGGTTGCACTGCGCCATTTTGTGGTTTCGCCTCGTTTGCGCTCGTCCGAACTAGGAATTGAGTTCCGTTTTTTTCAACGCGTCGCTAACGAATCCTCTATCCAATTAGGCTCTCGAAACCAACTTTTCCTAAAGAGAAAATTCACCCGAAGCTCCGGACCTACACACAAAAAATGGCAAAACACAAAAGAAAACCAGAAAAACAAACGAAAAACATCTAAAGACTCAAAATGTAGGAAAACACATAATAAAACATGAAACGAACTAAAACCAAAAATGAACGACCTAAAGCGGGGGACAAAAAAAGGAAAATAAGCAACAAAATGGGACAAACAGTTGTGTTTGCTTTGTTCTTCTCCTATCCCATCTTAGAACCTCGAGCTCGTCTGTGTTGTTTTTTGGGTTATAGGGAGGGTTTCAGTGTTGGGATACAATTGTTGATTGGTTGCGTATTTTGCATCACGTTACTTTTTGGGAGCATAATACTTTTTCTTCTTTGTCTAAATTTCACATTCCCTTCGATTTGTCGTCCCCTTTCTTCATCTCCATTACTTTGGATCTCTTTCCAGATACTTGTCCTGACTCACAACTCATTGACACGCCTGTCATGTCTCCGTCTTCTGAAGTGGCTCCACCTACGTATCCTAAACTGACGTTTCCTGTTGAGTCCTCTTTTGATCCCACCATTGACCATCCACGATCAACCCGTGTAAGTCGTCCCCCTTCTTACTTACTTGACTATCATTGTTATTCGGTCATACTATCATATCATGAGCCTAGATCTCTTCATGAGGCCAGTGCTGATCCAATGTGGCAACAAACTATGGCTGAGGAATTGTAGGCATTGGAGAAGACTCATACTTGGGATTTGGTGGATCTACCTGCTGGAAAGACACATATCGGATGCAAATGGGTCCATAAGATCAAATCAAATTCAGATGGATCTATTGAGCGCTACAAAGCTCGTCTGGTTGCTAAGCGATACTTATAGGAGTACGACATCGATTATTAAGAGACTTTTGCACCAGTTGCTTGTCTTACTCCTATTCGGTGTGTACTTGTTGTTTTTGCTGTTCGTCGATGGTCTCTTCTACAGTTAGATGTCAAGAATGCCTTCTTGCACGGTTCCTTATCTGAAGAGGTTTACATTGCGCACCAAACATATTGAGATCGATTGTCACTTCATTTGACAGCATGTTGCACATGAGACTGTGAAGCTTGTTTCCGTCTCCTCAACGGATCAACCTGCAGATGTCTTCACGAAGTCTCTCCTTCCCGGTCGCTTTTGTTTATTTCTTAGCAAACTCAAGCTGATCACCACTATACCACCTTGAGTTTGAGGAGGTATGTTAGTTGTATTATGTATTGTAAGGTTAGGTTAGATTAAGGCCAACATATAAGCCCATCTTTTGTCTTTATATACATATGTACCTTTGTGATTAATACATCAGATATTTTTCTCACTTTTTCTCAGGTACGGAAAAATAATTCTAATCAATATTCAATATCCTAACATAAATACGCACAATAATAAATTGTAGAAAGTGTTGTGAAATCATCAAATTCTAAGAATAATTCCAACAATCGAATTATTTTCAATAAGAACTATATAATATTAAAATATTTGTAGAAATTTTGGATTGAATTTCGAACTTGATAATTTTGTAGCTCAATTGGGAAGTGCACGAGTTTTAAATTTAAATATTTTTACGACTAAGGGTGCTAATTTTTTTTATTTTTTTATTTCTTTTTTATTTTTTTTATTTTTAACATCAGGTCTCGAAGGGACTAAAGTGATAGATTTTTTTTTTCTTTTTTCTTTTTTTAAAAGGGAATTAATACTGGTTCTCTTTTTTTTCTCGGGTGACTCGAACTCGGGACATGGTACACGCCGAGTGAAGATAAGCGCCACTGCGCTAACCCCTCTTCAACTAAGGTGATAGCTTAAACTAAGGTGATAGCTTTATTTATTTATTTATTTATTTATTTATTTAATTTATATTTTTAACTAAGGTGATAGCTTAAACTATAATATATGCAAGTGAATTTAAACAACTAGTGTGGTACCCGTGCGATGCACGGGCTAATTTTATTATGGTAAGCATTTAGATTGGATGAATGAAAAAACGTAAAACTCATATATTAGTATAAACAAAATATAACTTATATATTAAAAAAATGCATTATTGTATACAACATTATTTGTTTTCCCTTTTGTTAAATCGTCTACCGCCACAAATTAAAATTTTCAAACACTTAAGATTCGTAGCGCGTGAAACATGCATAATGCTGGCCGTGAAGTTTACATATATTAGGATTCTAGACATGTTAAAATAAATCGATTAAATTATTTAGCAGGATATATCTTATATGTTTTATACTTGTTTTATACAATATTGCATAGCAAAATATAACGGATATCGTAAAACGTTTTTCGTGATAATCTATAGTTAATTCGAATTTTATATTGCCAAAAAAATATATATATAAATAATAGTAGTTTAATAGGAAGTTCATTTATATGAGAATATGTGATTGTATTTTTTCTAATTGAAAATTTTCATTCAACCAATTTTTAGTTCAGCCAGATTTTTCGAATAAAAAATGAAAAAGGATTTTGATTTTTAAAAAACCGTAAACACTACCGAAATCTACCAAAATTAGATCTACAATACCCATCATTTTAGGGTGCATTTAAGGGGCTAATAAATTAAAAAAATTAAAAAAACTACCGGGACCGATTTTATGGCAACTCAATGATAAGGTATTTAAAATTTAAAATTTTATATTCGAAATGAGACCTAATTATTTTCAATTAGATTTTTTGAATAAAAAATGAGAACGGATTTTGATTTCTATTTAATTGAGAATGGATTTGATATCTGAAATTTTCAAAAAATACATCAACAAAACCCATCAATTTAGGGTGCATTTATGGATGCCCGATTTCTTGGGTTAAGATTAAAAGAAAATTAAAAAACTGTTGAAATTGGAATGCGTTAAATGTTGGTTGAATTTTATGTTAATATTTTTTTGTAAATAGGTTGTCTTTTTATATATTTATATATTTGAAGACACTTACAATTTTCCTAAACTATTTTGAAAAAAAAAACATGTATAAAAAATTTGTATATTAAAGTGTCGGGGTCAGACAATGTAAAATTATTTTGTATAAGAGATTATAAACTTCATATTATTTTGTATAATAGAATATAAAATTTGTATGTTTAATATTAAAAACACTTAAAATATTATATTAGTATATGTAAAATTATTCAAAATTTTCTATATTATTTTTAAAAGATATGAAGTCACCTACAACTTTTCTAAACAATTTTAGAAAGAAAACATATCTAAAAACATTTGAATTTAACATTATGTAAAAAAAATTCTAGACTATTTTGTAAAAAAAGCATGTCTACAAATATTTAAATTTAACATCAATTATGTATATGTGCATATGTGTATATATAGACGAATATGTAAAAAAAAATGTCTAAACAATTTGTTTAAAATAACTAAAATATTATAAGGCTAATTTAATAAACACATACGGTCAAAAATTAGGAAAAAAAAACAAATATCTACACATTAAATCAGATATAATGTTTCGAAACAAATCAACACAATATCTATTATTTTGTTAACCTAAAAATAGGAAAAAGAGAAACATCACAAAAACCATCGCATATATTATTTTGTTAACCTAAAAAAATAGGAAAAAAAAACATCACAAAAACCAGCGCGCGGTTTTTTTGTTAACACTATATCACTATTTATTTAATGATTTTAGAGGGAAAATAATGATTTTAGCTGTTATTTAATGATTTTAGAGGGAAAATAATGATTTTGGCAGGTATTTAATGATTTTGGAGAGAAATAATGATTTTGGCGGGAAATCATAAAAAAATTATTTTTTTAATATAATGATAGATGTCATCTGAGAATTAGTAATAGTCAACATTGACACTTGTCCTCCAATAAGCACTAAACTTCCATCTTCAAAAGTCAACCGGACAATGCATACCTCCATATATCTTACTTACCATTTTATCGTTTTAACGGGAAATGATAAGGTTTCGTTAGAGTTTGTAACCGTTAGATCATCATAGAACCGTCAGAGATAATTGATCTAATAGTTACAAATCTTGACGGAATGATTCCGTAACGGGACAGTAACATCTTCTTATTTTTAATGTTTATATGTTATCCACAAACAAAAAGATTGTTGAAATAATGGAAGACCCACGCACACAGATATGAGATATGAACTGAGATGCAATTGGACGAAACCAAGATGTAATAAAACAAATCACTTTGAATTGCTCCATATATATCAATTTCAGCTCCTAAAAACCTTCAACTCCACATTCCAAAACAACTCAAAAACACCAACCATCATGAAAACCCCTATGACTTTCACAAACAATACAAATAATGCAATATACTTCCTAACACTAACTTCCCTCCTTTTACTACTAATCTCCCATGAAGCCTCATCCCAACAAACACTATTAGCACCTCTCAACAAGGACACCCAAACTTCCCTCTACACCATAACACTCAACTCCAACGAGCGCCACGTCATCGACCTAAGCGCTCCCTTTTCGTGGCGCCATTGCTCTTCGCCCCGCCAGCACACGGTGGACTGCGTGTCCGCCCAATGCATTCAAGCCCAATATCTTCTATCACCCTCTTGCCCCATATCATTCACCAATCCATCACCATTACCAAACCCATGCACTTGCATGGTGACTCCTATAAACCCGAGGACAAAATCGTGTGCTCTGGATCGGTTGACCTCGGCGAATCTTTCTATATCTTATGTCAACCGTGAAAAACCGAGGTCCGAGATCGAATTCAAAAATATATACTTATCATGTGCTCGGCGATCCCTTTTTCGGTCTTTTCCGAGAGGAGTTGTAGGTCTTGCAAGCCTTTCTTTAGCACCATCATCCTTCCCATCTCAATTCTCTTCTTCGAACTTCGGAGTTAGCCAAAAGTTCGCAATTTGTTTGCCGAGCGGAAGTTCGTCGAGTGGGGTGATTTCCTTCGGAGACGAGCCCAATAATTATTTTTCAACTAGAAAAATTGATGTGTTGAGCCTTTTATCTCACACTCCGTTACTTAGAAATCCCAAGACAGCAGATTACTTCATCGGGATCAAAGAGTTATCGGTAAATGGAAACTACTCGATTCCAATGAATCCTAATGAGGGAATCAAGCTTAGCACGGTTGTACCTTACACAACGTTGAGGACCGATATCTTTGAAAAGCTTTTAAACTTTTTCACTAGGTCGATGATAAAGGGAGCTCGTTTATTGAAAAGAGTGAAGCCATTTAGTGCATGCTACAATGCTAGTGAGATTGGCTATGGCCGATTCGGATTGAACGTGCCGAAAATTGACTTGGAATTTGCAAACGGCAAGAATTGGACGGTACATGGGGCGAACTCAATGAGGAGAGTTGGAGGAGAAGTAGCGTGTTTTGCGTTCTTGGATGGTGAGGCAAATCCAGAACATTCGATCGTGATAGGGTCGTTCCAGATGGAGGACAATTTGTTGTTGTTCGATCTCGAACAAATGAGTTTTGGTTTCAGTTCTTCATTGTATTCTCAGAGGATGACATGTGGCGACTTCGGTATGGGAAGTAAGGTCTGATGTTTTTCTGTGTAAATGGAAATAAAGCTGCTATTGATCAATTGCAGTATAACCAATTTGCACTATGTTTTTGCTTGCTGAAGTTTTCTTAAGTCAGATTTTCAGTAAATTAATGAGTGTTTGATGAACAACTTCCTCTGCAACGTCAGATCTCATGATATCACCATAACCAAACCTACTACTTTGTGTTGTATAAAATTAAGCAGCAGTTAGATAGAAATTGTCAGCCTTGATCAGCCAAGATTCTCTGTTTCAATTATTACATCATCTTATATTTCGATGGAACCGTACTATGAACGCCGCGTGTTTGAGAATGACGTCGTCTTTTAAGTCACGCTTAAATAATATCGTCAATACTTGAAGAATTAGAGACGACGAAACACTAAAATGAAAATAGAGGAGTATATATCTGATCAACTGAGTACCACCAACACACCGAAAAAGCATGAATTAACTTTATTTGCACGAGTTGTACAACAGCAACACACAACAAGTATTGTGTGTCCAAACTAAACTGCCACATTTCCAGCTTCGAACAGTTTTGTGCCTT
This sequence comes from Striga hermonthica, assembly GCA_902706635.1. NCBI lineage: Eukaryota > Viridiplantae > Streptophyta > Magnoliopsida > Lamiales > Orobanchaceae > Striga > Striga hermonthica. The sequence goes on from CACSLK010000984.1 coordinate 12,032,066, forward strand.
CCAATTTACTACTTCAAGGCTCTCTGAATAGCACAAATAAAATCCGCCCTCAAAAATTTCGTAAATGTTGTACAGTATTCTCGAAACATCGATTATCTACTAATCCATTGTACACTAACTTTACCTCATTTTAATTTTCTCCTTGTGCCAAGTTGATTTTGTAGAATACTTGGCAAAGGCAAAGCATGAATTCTCCATTTCGAGATTCGTCATCCCCTGATGTTTCGGCAATAGCATCTACAAGCAGCCAGCCTAGAAGTGATCAAGAATCGGGATACATTGCTGCATCGACTGAACAAAATGCTGCAAGAAAACCGGTGGATTGGATCCTTGTCCGAATGGTAAATGCAAAACATTTTTTTTTTCTTAAAAAAGGGAAAATAAAAAGAAAGAACCCTTATTTTAATAATTCAACCAAAAATGCGAGAATTCGACTAAGCGTTGCTATTGATCACTTGTTATTAAAGAAGAGCATAATGTGAAAATCATTCACGAACGAACGGACGAACGAACGATTGATTTCGTACGCATTGAAACAGGTGATGGCAGAGGCATTAGGGACATTCATGTTAGTGTTCTGCATTGGTGGGATCATTGGGAACATGCAATTTATGAGAATTGAGAGAGGGATAATGGAATATGCAGCCACAGCTGGTTTAACAGTGATAGTCATTGTTTTCTCAATGGGCTCAATTTCCGGTACTCATATTAATCCTGCTGTCACCGTTGCTTTCGCCACCGTCGGCCCATTTCCATGGTCCAAGGTACGTATTTGAATAAAAAGTATGACGGGTCGATCAGTCTAACAATTAGGCTGCCTCGAAACAAAATTGATAGTTTCTTTTTTTATAGCTCATTCTTCACTTACTTTTGGCTTTTGAAGGTTCCATTGTATGTGGCAGCACAAGTTGGGGGCTCTGTATTGGCAACTTATGCAGCAGAGTTTGTGTATGGTATTAAGGCTGAGGTTATGATGACAAGGCCACTCCAAGGGTGCACTTCAGCCTTTTGGGTTGAGTTTATTGCAACCTTTATCATCCTCTTCCTCACCACATCCTTATTCACCCAAAAACAACATGTAAGAAATTCTTTTTAATTCCCAATTTATTTTACTAAAAAAATATAATGACATTAATTTTTTTTTTTTTATTT
>CACSLK010000984.1:12033335-12063668 GCA_902706635.1 Striga hermonthica
AAAAAAAAAACAACTCTTATATATGCTCATTAGATATTATTATATATGTCTATATATCAATAATATAATTAGGTGGTTGTATTAATTTTTTTTGTTGGGTTTGGAAAATGCAGGCCAGTTTCGGGAGGGTCGATGAACCCAGCTAGGTCGCTAGGGCCCGCGCTGGTCTCGTGGAGATTCGACCATTTGTGGATATATGTAGTGGCCCCAACAGTCGGAGCTATTTTAGGTGTGGCCGTGTATCGTGTTTTACGACTACAAGGCTGGTCGTGCCACTCCGCTTCTTCCATTCAACTTAACCACATCTCATTGCATTAGGACTATACATAGCTACCAACACCATAAAAGACACCTTTAACTTGCTTAGCTTTTTTAGTAATTTTCTTTTATCTAATTAATCACTTTGTCATGAATGAAAATGAGAACTGATGCACAAATTGAATCTCCATGAGTGATCTATTGCTCCTGCAGATTTTTTTTATTTTTTTTTCTTCTAATTAGGCGGATTGACCAGTTATATATGTTAAATAATTATGCTTTAAGTGGAATATTATATTTTTATTTATGTTGTGTTTTAACGCATAACATTTAGAATTAACAAAATGTGTATCATTTAAAAACCTATTGCTGGTGTCTAACACGAGCCTTATGTTATTTCTAGATAGATTGCCTAAATTGTTTGGCAAATTAAAAGGATGGTGTTTTTGTTCTTTCAAGACGTTTTACCTAGGAATGTAACCTGAGTCGGATCGGGAGCGGGTTTTAGCAAACTCAAACCCATGCAATTTAGCTGACCTGTCGGGAGCGGGTTTTAGCAAACTCGAACCCATGCAATTTAGCTGACCCGTTACCAGGTTAGAGAACTTCACATTTGGGTCGGGTTGGGTAGGAAGCGGGCTTTGGCAAACTCGAACCCAAACCCGCATACAATTTACCCGACCCGTTATCCGATAAGTGAACTTCAAGTTCGGGTCGGGTTTTACCTATAAGATTATCAATTCTTCGTCGGGTAAATGGGTAACCCAAATTATTAAATTTGGATTTTACTCAGACCCGACCGGACCCGACCCGACCCACTTCATGTGTAAAACGATAAATAAAATAATTTCACAATTAATTATAATGTAACTAACAATTTATTAATTAAGTATGACAATAAATTGACTATAAAAAATTCTATATTATTAGTTAAATAAATATTGAGATATAATTATTTATTTTTTATAATCTAGTTAATAATATAACATTTAAAAATTAAGTATTTAAATCTTTTAATGTACAACTAAAAGAATAATTCATAAAAAATAAGAAAAATTAAAATAAAATAAAATCTAAAACATTAATAAAAATTATAATAAATAATTTAATTTTATATTTATAAGATATATATACATAAATAAAACTTTTTGGGCATCGATTTTTGGGCCACCTTCACATCATTTTTTTTAGGGAAATTTTTAGTCCTCCTATAAGATATACAAAAATTTTCAAATTTATCTTCATATGAAAGTATTTTCAATTATACCTAATGAAGCTAATTTATTTATGAGATTGCATCAATAGCAGTTACCATATATATTCAACATCCATCCCCCTTTTTGTTGACTTGATTAAGATAGAAAAAAGAAAAATAATAATTGATTCATTTATTAATTCCTTAATTCACACAATTTGTACATTGTAATTCAAGCAACCGCCAGGTAGTATATTTTGAGTTTATGTTAGTATATATTCAGTGTACGTTGCAATATTATAATTCACGCAGCCACCAGGTGGTATATTTTGAGTTTATGTTAGTACATATTCAGAATATGTGCAATAAAAAACAAGTCTTCAACAATTAAAATTATATCTTTTTTTTTTTTTTTTACTTTTATACATAAAAGTATATAGAAACATATTATAACATTTACTTATATTCTATATATAAACAAATCTTCTAATATGTTGAACATATACTCCATATACACACAACATATACTGAACAATAAAAAAATTATGTCTTTTTTTTACTGGAAATATACGCAAAAATGGATTATTAAACAGATAACCAAAGAAAAAAGGGATTATTAAACAGATATACCAGAGAAAAGTTACTTCGGATATACTCGGATATACCCAACATATAACCCAATAAAAAAAGGATTATTAAACAGATAACCAGAGTAAAGTTACTTCGGATACTCGGATATACCCAACATATACCCAACTCGGTTTTGTAAATATACCTTTGAATTATATACATTTTCAACGCATATGTGCAAAGATTACAAATTCTTAAACACCCACAAAAGCTCAAAGCTGTTATTATTAAAAGCAAAATCAAATCATACAAGAAATATACAAGAAAAAAAAGCCCTTATATTATACCGAACATATACTCTATTATACACAACATATACCCGATTAATTCATGGCCCCCACCCACAGTCTCCAATTTCTGGTTTTTTCTTCCATCGTCTCGAACTCTTCTACTTACTCCAGAAAGGTCCACCGATTGAAAAAAACTGAAACGAAAAGCCCCAATCTCCAGGCTCCAAGTGGTTGATAATTGAACAGAAAGCAAAATAGAGAAATGGAGAGTTGAACGGAAAACAAAAAGGCTCAATCTCATAATTCATCCAACTCATTCCCTTTCGCAAACAAAAGGATCCACATCAATCTTATCTGAATCAGATTTATGGTCCCCATAAATCCATATATGAACCACATCAAACAAAGACTTGGATCCGGATCGGGCCTGATGCTACTCAACTGCCGGCGATGCTCGATTCGCCGCAAGGGCCTAGTCCTCGGAAACCCGCTCCCGTCGTGGCTGCCTGTTCTTCGTCGTGGAGTCCTTCTCGGCAGCTTCAATCGCGCTTGGTGGCTCGAAAAAATGAGAAGAGTTTGGAGAAGACCTCTCCCGGTGATTGCTGCCGAGGAGATTTGATAAAAATTTGGGAGTATTGGAGCAGTTGGAGGAAAACATGAATTCTGCAGAATGAAGGAGACGTGGGGCGGTGGGGAGTTTTTTGGTTGCACTTTTTGGTTGCTATTTTTTAGGTAAGTGTATATTTAATTCCCTTAAATATCTCAATCACATTTAAAAAGATTATTAAACGGTTAATGAGATGATTAGGTATAATTGAAAATATTTTAGGTTGTTTAGGTAATTTTAAAAAACAAAATATAAGATGAGCAAAATTGTTATATATTTTAAGTATAAAAGTATGGCATGCAATTTCCTCTTTTTTTTTTCTCTGAGTCGATGCATCTTATATAAACCGGCCCACACATCAGTTGTGTTGAAACCGATGCCTATGCACAGGCCATACATCGGTTTCCTAAACCAATGTTGTATATTATAGTTTTTACATCGGTTACATGTAGGACCAATGTAAACATTGTTGCCTACAAAATTGTGTATATCGATTTTGTAAGAACCGATGCACCGGATGACAATTCACATCGGTTTTGTAAAAACCAATGTCACGGCTAATGTGAAAAGTGTTTTTTTCATCGATTTTGAAAAAACCGATGTGACACTTGATGTGAAAAGATTTTTTCTACTAGTTGGAATTGAGTGTTTCTTGAGGCATATATAGTGGTCTTGGTGTAATAGTCCAAATAATCATATTCTTGTTATTATTATATTTTTCAGAAACTTCTCGAGCTCATAATATTTAGCACTTCCAGAGGAGGTGTTCACAAATTGTACTCGTACAACATGAAAATTGAATAAAAAGAAGAATATTTTTGGTGAATAAACTATTGTAAAATGTAACGATATCAAATTTATATTTTTCCTCCGTCTTACTCCCGGACTGTTAGAGCTGATTTTTCTTTTTATTTATCTTTGGCTTTATCTTGAGACTTCAGGTTCTTTTCCACATCTTAGACAATCAAGAGGAAGAGTTACTTGACTTAAGAGCAAGGGTTAAGTTCTTTAGCTGCAACAACCGCATCATGTAAGTCGATTTCATTGAGAAAATGCCAGATCTAGTATTCTTCCAAATCCATTTGCCTTGTTGATTTCTCCTGGTAAGAGGAGTTTGCATGATGAGATTTGATTCATGAGAGGGTAAAGAATTGAGAATGATTTCAGCATTCATGGATGAACCATCAAGACTCAACAGTTCAGCAACTTTGTTTAGTCTATCCCTAGGGAAAACGGAGATATAAGACTTATGAAAAAAAGCATATGAGCTAGCAATCCAGGGGTCTTACCACAAGAGGTGTTTTTTCCATCTCAAATTCTGACACACACTCCATCTTTCAACAAGCCTCTAATTTTCAACCATGAAGACCAGAGCCAAGAATGAGATGATTTTGGTTTGGCTTCAAACAGTGAGGAGTGGGGAAAATATATACTTGCCTTTGGTAACCTTACACATTAGAAAATCTGGGTTTGAAATGAGCCTCCAAAGTTGTTTAATCAAAAGAGCATCATTGAAGGCTTCTAAGCATTTGAAGCCTAAACCACCACTCTCTTTAGGCAATGTGAGCTTTTCCCAAGAGGACCAATGGATTTTATTCTTCCCATTTTCTTTAGCCCCCCCACAGAAAGCAGCCACTTTCCTGCATATCTCTTGAGAAATGGACTTAGGTAGTTCAAAACAAGACATGACAAAAGATGCCAAAACCCAATGACAGATTTGACTAAGGTTTCTCTACCAGCTTCACTCGAAAATATATTTTTCCAGCTATTAATTTTCTGAGAGCAAACTTCAAATATGACTTTAGGCTAGGAGTTCTTAGAGAAATATATTGATGATTTCTGAAGATTTACTTGTTGGCCAGAAGAAAGGCTATAAGTGTCCAATGGATAGAGAATGAAAGATATCAGCTTTACAGAAGATGATTGAGCCATCGACAAAGAAAAGGTGGGACATGGGAGGAGAAATTTTGCTAATTTTGGTTCCCTGAAATGAGTTCTGGGTGGCATCTTAGTGAAGGAGATTAGAGAGAGCCTCAGAGAGGATAATGAAGAGAAAGGAGAGGGGATGTCCTTATCTGAGACCTCTTGAAGGTTTGACAAAACCAGATGGGATTCCATCAATGTTGAAAGAGAAAGAAGATGAACAAATGCAAGGGAGAATCCAAGAAACGAAAACATCACAAAAACCCATCTTTTTACAAATAGCAGCAAGGAAGGGTCATTCCACCCTATCAAAAGCCTTAGCCATATCAAGCTTTAATGCCATAAATGAGGAATTACCAAACCTTTTACTATTGAGGAAGTGTATGCATTCATTTGCAATAATAAAGTTATCTAGGAGTTGTCTTCCTAGGACAAAAGCAGCTTTATTAGGGCTTTTTAAGCCTACGATTCTCTCTTGTCTGACCATGGTGTTTGCCCTAGTCTCGCTTTTCCTGTTTCTGTCGGAGCTCCCTTTTGTTTCGGCGTTGTGGGTGGTTGGGGAGAGGTAGGCACTGTGTGCTGGGTTGGGAGATTATTGACTGTTGGGTTGTGCTGAAGTGGTTTGGCCTAGATGCCATTCGAACCTTTCCTCCTTTTTGCTCTTTTGGATCATGAGGGAGGCCAACCGTGACCGAAATTGGCTAGTGATGTTAGGCATTTTCGGGATGGCCGTTCTATTAACTAGCCCCTAGCACGATATTTTTGAAAGAAATTCTTCAACCGATATTAAGCTAAAAGCTACTCTATTGATTACTATAATCAATTTATGGGCTGCCATAAAACACACCTCACATTTCATTTAGAAACCCCAAACAAACACGTGTACACGACATCCGGTATGTTTTACTTTCCCGTTAGACCGCAAAATAAATTTCATAATCGAATTCTTTATCCACGCAAAAATAAAGCAAATAAAAAAAAAAAAAAACACACAACTAAACGTATATGGGCATTTTTCTTTGAAACCCATGAGGATACAACTTAACCTAAGCCACTCCATATTTTAAGGGAAAATGCACATTCGTCCTATTAATTAGAACAATGAAATGTGCTAAAACATTTGAATTATAATTGCAAGATACATATATTCGAATGTTATTAATAAAAAACAGTACGTAGCTCGTGCGATGCATGAGACATGTTAGTTATATAGTAGTTGTATTACGTATTGTAAGGTTATGTTAGATTAAGGCCCAACATAAGTTCATCTTTTGTCTTTATATACATGTACATACCTTTGTGATTAATACATCAAATATTTTTCCCACATTCTTACATGGTATCAGACTAGGTTTAGAGTCAATTGTAGGTTTGGATTTTGTCGCACGTCTTCGGCCACTATCGATTCTCACCACCCGTGCCATCATCTCCAGCGTGTCTCGGCAAGTCGTCGCCTGAAATCAGGTCACTGTTGTCGGCGCGTGTCATCCACACGCGCCTCTTCTTTGTCGCGGCGCTGAGCCCTTTGGTCGAGGCATGTTGCCGCCTCGAGCTCCGAACACCGCCATTTTTCAGCTGTCGACTCATCTCATCGTCGGCTATGTCCTGGTGTGATCGGTTTTGGTTTTCGTGAAGGGTGTTTCATGAGGATTAGTCCCACACCAAATCGGCCCACATTTATATTTTGACGGTTTCGTGTTCTGCTTTGTGCCCATATTTTTTTCATCTGTTTTGTGATATTGTGTTGATCTGATTTTTTGATATGGACCGTATGGATGTGCATTCTCCTATTAGTGTTGTCTTATCAGGGGATAATTATAGTCTTTGGGCATAGTATATGAAGAGTTTTTAATTAGGAGAAATTTGTGACTGATTGTAACTGGTGATGTGTTTGCCATCTCTGCATTCGTCTCTTTCAGGGGATCTCAACCCTACACCACAGGCTCTTACCACTTGCGTCGATAAGTTGGAGGATTAGGACAGTAAGAACAACCAGATTCTTTCTTGGTTACGTAATACTTCAGTCCCTGCTATTCAGGTGCAACTTGTCCCGCTTGACAATGCAAAGGAGGCTCGGAATTTTTTGGCTACTCGATTTCAGACTACAGGCTTGGCTCACTATTATCAGCTTCGGAGCACCTTGCATTCTACCAGGCAACAATCGGGTCAATCGTTCAGTGAGTTTCTTGCACAAGTTCAACCTATTTGGCACCGTCTCCGACAGGCTCAGATTAGTCCAGATCACCTTGATCTTATTCATATTTTGATGGCTCTTCGTCTGGAGTATGAAGTTGTTCGTGCTTCTCTCTTACATCGTCATCCACTGCCTACTCTTGATGATGCTATTGAAGAGATCACTTTTGAGGAGACTCGTCTTCAGTTGGCCAGGACACCACAACTTGAGTCTACATTTGTTGTGCCTACTTTTGCTTCCGCTTCATCACATCAGCCTCAGCCACCAGTCTCTATTTATTGTTAGTGTTGCAAGAGCTCTGGTCACCCTTTTGTCACTTTTCCTAAAGTGGAGTGCCACTAATGCCATGCTCGGGATCATATTGCTCTGAATTGTCCAACCAAGTCACAACATTCGACAGGTTCATTTTCTCGATTACGAGGATCTCGTGGGTCTTATTCATCGGCCCCTTCTTCGGTTACAGTGGTTGTCACTAACAAGCCTCAGCACTTCAAGACATAGAAGCTATTCTCAAACAAGTTATCCATTCCAATTCTGCTATGTCTGCTACCGCAGGTAACCCTCATTAGTAATTTAATTCTAGTTGTTGCAATTGCATAACCTCTAGTCCACAGTTTTTGTCTTCCTCGTCTTCCTTAACTTCTTTACCTCCTATACATACTGCCAATGGTACTCATATGAATATTACTCACACTGTCCTGATTTCTTCCCCCTCTTTACACCTTCCCGACACATACTACATTCCTGACTTGGCCTTGAATCTTATTTTTGTTGGTCAATTGGTTGAACAAGGCCTTAATGTCATATTTTCATCTTCTGGTGTTCAGGTTCAGGATACATAGATGGGTCGGCTTCTTGGGACATGTCGCAAGATGTGTCGGTTATTTGAGTTTGAGTCTTCTCATATCCTTCCTTCTTTCTCTTTTCTACTCTTGTTACCGATAATAAGTCCAGCTTTCAGTGGCATCTTCGTCTTGGGCATGCGTCTTCAAATAAAGTTCGTTATTTATATAATAAAGGTCTTTTAGGTCTAGGTGATTTTGAGTCTTTTAGTTGTCTGCGTTGTAAACTTGGGAAACACTCGGCTCTTTGTTTTTCTGAGAATTTGTCAACTGTTGATAAACCTTTTGATTTGGTTTATTTTAATATTTGGGGTCCTTCTCCGGTTTCTTCTATGAATAATTTTCAGTACTTTGTTATTTTTGTTGATGATTTTTCTCATTTTACTTGGATCTATTTTCTCAAACATCGGTCTGAGTTGCCCAACATATATATTCAATTTGCTAAACTTATTCACAATCAGTTTTCTTGTCCTATAAAGGTCTTGCGTACTGACAATGCCCTTGAGTCTAATAATTCTACTTTTTTAAAATTTCTTTTTGATCAGGGCACAGTAGTTCAGCGTTCATGTCCTTATACTTCTCAACAAAATGGATGAGCTGAACGTAAGCATCGTCACATTCTTGATACTGTTCGTGCTCTTCTATTTTCTGCTCAGTGTTACTGATCATTTTCGGGGTGAGGCAGCCTTGACTGCTATTTATGCTATCAATCGATTACCCTCATCAGTTCTTCGAGATATTAGTCCTTTTGAAAGGTTCGTCTTTTCTTTCCTGAATAACGGCATGGGCACTTTCAAATTCAGAGAAACCCCGGAATTAAGAAAAATGGGCAATCCTGTACGGTCAGTCGCCTGATTATACTCAGTTACGCCCTTTTGGTTGTGTTTGTTTTGTTCTTCTTCCATCTCATGAGCGGAACAAATTAGAACCTCGAGCTCGTCTGTGTTGTTTTATGGGTTATGGGGTAGAACACAAAGGGTTTAGGTGTTGGGATCCTATTGTGAATCGCTTGTGTATTTTGCGTCACGTTACCTTTTGGGAGCATACTACTTTTCTTTCTTTGTCCAAATTTCACATTCTGTTTAATTCGTCGTCCCCTCTTCATGTCCATTACATCGGATCTCTTTCTAGATACTTGTCATTACTCATAGCTCATTGACACACCTATCATGCCTCCGTCTTCTGAAATGACTCCACCTGCGCATCTTGAACTGACGCTTCCTATTGAGTGCTCTTTTGATTCTGTCCCTTCACCCACCATTGATCACCGACGATCAACCCATGTAAGTCGTCCCCCTTCTCACTTACTTGACTATCATTGTTATTCGGTCATACTATCTCATGGTGAGCCTATGTCTTTTCGTGAGGCAAGTGCTGATCCATTGTGGCACAAGCTACGGCGGAGGAATTGTAGGCATTGGAAAAGACTCATACTTGGGATTTGGTGGATCTACCTGCTGGAAAGACACCCATTGGATGCAAATGGGTTTATAAGATCAACACAAATTCAGATGGATCTATTGAGCGCTACAAATGTCGTTTGGTTGCTAACAGGAGTACGACATCGATTATGAAGAGACTTTTGCACCAGTTGCTCGTCTTACTATTGTTTGGTGTTTAATTGTTGTTGTTGTTGTTTGTCGATGGTCTCTTCTACAACTAGATGTCAAGAATGCCTTCTTGCATGGTGCCTTATTTGAGGAGGTTTATATGACTCCTCCTCTGGGGTCCTTGTCCTCTGGGAAGGTTTTTCGTCTATGCCGGGCTTTGTATGGTTTGAAACAAAAGCCTCGTGCCTGGTATGCCATGTTCAGTTCTGCATTGTTTAATTTTGGTTTCACTACGAGTGATCACGATTCTGCTTTGGGTTGATACAATTAAGGGAGAAGATATGTGATACAATTACCTTACTTGGATCATGATTGGCACAAATTGGAGGGGAAAAGTTGTGATAAGGGAAAGAAAATGAAGGGATTCACTTACCAAAATTTGCACATAAGGCTTAAATTTTTAAACAACTCTTGGAGCCAAAAGCTTCTTAGCCAAATGGGGCGGGTGCATGGAACCTATGGGCTAGCCTTCATGAAAAGTATGGGTTGGGTGTACGATGTTGCAATGGCTAAAGAAAAATATGCTTGATCCAAGCTGGATAAAGGTTCAGATAAATGGTTCGGGAAAAAGGCTAACACTAAAAAAATTGAACGATTCACGCTTGACAAATTAATTTATAAAATTAGGATTAATTTAAGTAGACGAGGACATCTACAAAAATTATATAGCTTATTAGATCAATTAGACGAGAAAATCGAATTAATCTCATAGAAATTAAAAGAAGATTAGCCAAGCTAAACAAAATGAATTAATGAGAACGAATTAATGAGATAGGCAAATAAATCAATGCTTTCAATCAATTAAAATAAACGGGCAATCTCTTAGTAATTGAACGAGGCACTGTAGTAATGCACGGTTGCCTGGGCTTGGTACTGTGATGAAGATCGTGTATCTCAATACTCGGTTTTTCCTCAAAGGATACGAAGGCCGCCTCCTTCTTGTCTATAGGTTGCTTCAAGGATGCTAAGATACCTCTTTTTTGGCGATAGGTGAGACAGCTCGCACTTGATATTCTTGTTAAACTTGAATTTATGACGAATTATGTAGTGAAACTCTCTTTTCAACACATTAATTTTTTGCTAAAACACAAAAGAATTCTAAGACAAGAGATCGGTGAACAAAGGTCAGGTTTTTCATTAATTCAAGACATGAAAAATAATTATGAATCATAGGGTTATTTAAAGGAAAATAAAGTCTAATTCTATACTACTCCTAATAGGTGCCAAATACCAATCTAATGAAACTAAATATCTAATAGCCTAACACTTCCAAAATAACTAAACTTTTTGGAACTAAACTCCTAAAAAGCTAAATAAATATCGTAACACTATAAAACAACTTACGCTAATACATATAATTACTAACTAAATAAATATATTCTAATCTAACTATCCTAAACTAACAAACCTGCCACTAAATAAACTCACTCCCTACAAATAATTCCTAACATGGCTAATAATGTAACAAAAGCCTTAACAAATGCCTGCCAACATAATTCCCACGGTTACTTTAACTAACTAATTTAAAACAAATAATTAATTTGTACCAAAAAAAATTAATGATAATAATTAATTAAATATATAATTAATCTAATAATAACTAACTAAGAATAATTACATTAATCTTCTAGAATATTTCGGCATCTCTAAGAAGTAGCCAGTGTTCTTCTAGAAGTTTCTCGATTTGCCCCTCAAGTAACACCGACCATTCTTGCATCCTAAGTAGTTAGTGCGTGGTGTCTCGGCTCTCGACACTCCATGTGCTCGGACATCTTCATCATATTGGTAATGCATGGCTATTGCTTGCTGGCATGATACATTTTTTTCTTTGGTTTTTCGGTACAAAACCAAAACCAGACCAAATATTCGGTAACCGAAAACTTAGTTCACCGACTTCAAGTCGGTTCAGTTTCAATTTTGCATATTATGAGTACAAAAAATTATCGGTTCGGTATCGGTAATATTGGCTTGTCGGTTTAGTTATTGAACTGTTACTAGGCCTACTCAAATTTGAGCAAAAAATTGTAAGACTCGATGTAACTCCATTTTCTATAAAACAAAAAAAAAAAGGTGAAAAATAAATAATTATATAGTAAGACTAGTCTTACTATATAATTATTAATAAACAAATTGATCTTTACAACAATTTTTTTTTTTAAAAAAAAAATAAACTATTGTATTTAGAAATTCTCAAATCTATTAATATATAATAAGGATTAACATAATTCATTTTTACAAACTCTTTCCCGCCAATTTTATTAATTACATGCTAAATTTAGAATGCTATGACAATTTGGGATAAGAAATTAATGAACATCCGTAATTTTAGGAATAAATTGATACAATCCGATTTTTATTCACTTTTCAAAATTTGGTTAGAATTGATATATGGAATAAACTGATACATCCAGAATTTAAGGAATAAATTGATACAATCTCAATTTGCTAATATGTAGGCAAAATCTATAGAATAATATAATTCCTGCATGGACGTAGCCGTGCATCTCCGCTGCTTCCCGTTTGACCTCTTACACCTCAAAAGTATTTATCCTTCCACAAACTAAAATATATATATATATATATTACTTATTTATTTTATGTTTTAGAAATTTTAATACAATGTTTAATTAAAAATATAACATTCTACAAATTTATTTAAAAAATTACTATTTAATCATTTGTATTCTTATAACTACATATGTTATTTTACCTTTTTTTTTCCTGATAAATTACATTAAATAATATTTTCATATCAATATTACTTTACATTATCTATATCTATATATATAATAAGAACGCAAATCAAATATAATAAGTATTTCTTGTCATTATGCATTAATTACATTCTGATTATAGTAATTTTACACATTTCCTTAAAACAAATCTCGAAGCAGTAGTTGCAATCAGTTTTAACTTCCCTCGACAACCGTATTTATTGTTTTAAAAAATATATTCCATAATATTTGATTAAACACTAAATCCGATTGTTTGGAATCAATTCTATTTAAAAGCAATGTTATTATGGAATCAAATATTATGAAGTATCATTTTAAAATCAGTATAATTATGGAATCAAATAATTTAACGACGATTCAATATTTTTAATTCAATCTATATCTCTTTTTAGACTTTTCAATTCATTTTAATATAACATAAGTTTGCCGTAAAAATGAGAGTAGAACTTTACAATAATCATGGTATCAATATTAATAATATAAATGATAAATAAAAAATATCATTATTCGGACTGTGCACTTTATTATATACATATAAATAAATCGCATATTTGAACTTTAAATTTTTTATTTTTTTCATATATAGTTATACAATATATGAAATTTAACTACAAGTAAAAATTTTAGTAAAGATTTCATTTCAATCATGGTAACATGTTTTTAAAAATTGCCACAATATTCGATTCACTATTCTACTACGCATGTAAACAACTTTTTATTTATATTATCACGATTTTTTTTTTATCATTTTGAATTTTTTTTATCAATTTAGTTATGAAATATTTTTTTCATTTAAAAATAGTGATTTAATGTCATCCGATTCATTTAGTTAGTTTTGAGCTACAAATGATAAAATAGCGTTGTTATTTTTTTTAACGTAATTATTTTTGTAAATATTATTTTACAAAAGATACAATCAAAAATCCAAATCTCTATTAAGACATAACAAAAACAAAATTGTTCTCAATATTGGAATTAATTTAGAATAAAAAACGAGAATGATTGAAAAAGAAAAGATATACTCAAAATCCACACTTTAAGGTAGCAACTTTTTCTTATATTCTATATAAAATTAAACTTCACCAGATAAATCATATCTTTAGTATTTATCACAATGTTACATATTTACAATATAATTTTAATTTGTGATGCTAAGATAACGAAAATCAACAAAAAAGGTAAAAAAGTGTCTATGCAGTTCGCAATTACCAAGTGGAGAGCAGCAATCTTGGTAAATATCGGTCTACGGTTGCCAAGTGCAAAGTAATTTTGCATGGAAAAATGACGATGTTTTTAATAATGTTGACTTTTTCATGATGAATATTTTACGATTACCTAACAAATACTCTATGTATTATAACTTATTGATTAATAATTTAATTATAAATTTACCAAAATAAATATAGCCCGTGCATCGCACGGGGTTACGTACTAGTCTGTAAATATCAATTATCATTTTTTATGGCACAATAATTTTAATTATTAGATTAAATATTGACCAACATTGTTTTCCCTTTCAATATTCTACCCTAATCATTTTTTCAACACATCAAGTGCAAGAAAACTTCTCCCAATGGTAGTATATATATCTAGGGGTGAGCGTGGGTACGGTCCGGAGATTGATATATCTCCAGAACCGTACCAAAGTTCGGAGATCTCAAAATTCGATCTCCGGAACCATACCAAAAAGTCGGTTCGGTTCGGTTCGAAGATTTTTATTTTTCGGTTCGATTCAGTTCGGTATTCGGGACAATTGGGACAGTACGGTTCGGTATGGTTTGGTTCGGATCTTCAGAGATTTCTTATTTTTTTAGATTTTTTTTAATGACTATTGTTATCATCTAACCCGGTAACCCGAAGTTATTAGCCTCGAACTGCGTATTAAGTGGATTATTACCAGCAATGACACGGCTAACAATTATCCCGGTCCGCCTACCGAACCGACCAAGCTATAAAAGACCGAGGTGATCCTTACAACCGAGGTCATCCCAGAACCGAAGTCGCACTGAACCGAGGTCACCACCTCCTAAGCTGGTGACAAGGCACCTACACGCCTCCTTCACAAATCACGAGACCAAGTGGGGCCCGCTGACAATGCCGCCCACCAAAAGTAGCTTTCTGAAAAAAGCTGTGTACAAATCCCGATATGTAAAAGGTTACTATATATTGCACACCCCTGATACTTGTACAAGGGGATCCAAAAAACTGAAATTTTTACCATGAAACACGAAACAGCTCACAGAAGCTTTTCACCTCGGTTCACCTCGGACCGGGGCCATTGTTGAGTTTTTATCGCATATGTTATGTTCAAATCACTAAACTTAATCAATTAAATCTACTTTCGATCGTTGTTAACAATCGCATGACAACAACTACCTAGTTATATTTTAATTTTTATATGCTTTAAAAAAACAACATTCATCAATAATTCATCATATTGAAGATTTTATTTTGAAATCAATTTTAGAAGTAACTCTAAATTTTAGTTATTTGATTTTTATATGCTTTAATAAAACCAACATTCATCAATACTTCCTCATATTAAAAATTTATTTTGAAATCAACTTTAGAAGTAACTCTAAATTTTAGTTAAAACTAAATTTGTGCAACTAATATTGAAAATTTAAAATTTAAACAAAATATAATATTATTTTCTAAAAAGTATTCTTTAACCTTTCATATCATTTTAAATAATTATTTTATGATAGAAAATATTCAATTGTAGATCAAGTATTACTAAGCATGAAAGTTAAGTGAAGGTTCAAAGGTGATCACATAAAGTATATTAATAACATATCTAATGTTTCTTAATTTCGGTTCTTCGATTCGGTACGGTATGAGACGGTTCGGTTCGGTTCTCGGTACGGATATTTGTGAAATCTCCAGAACCGTATCAATTATTTTTTCGGTTCGGTTCGGTTCGGAGAAAGTCAAACGGTCAACGGTTATTTTTCGATTTCGTAGTGATTTCGGTTCGATTTTCGGTACGGTTCGAAATTCTTCGAGTCCCATGTTCAGCCCTAAATATCTAATGCCATGACCCATTAAATCTTGCTAATAAATCCAAAGTCTTGGGAAATTAATTTCTAAGTGTTGTCTTACCGCTCTTTTAACCAAAATTTTTATATTCAACAAATGATATCTAATATTAGATTGAACAAACAAAATAATTTGCCACTTGTTTATTCTTTATTATTCACGAGAATATAATGATTGACTCCAAGTGCTTTTATTTATTTAATAATCTCTGAAACCGTGGATGGACCATAGTATTATGAGGTACAGTATACTCAAAACATGTGAGCATCCTAGATTTCGAACAAATAAGACATATTTTGTAGGCCCAAGTGATTACAAATTAGAAAAAAAACTAGTATTTGATGCACAGGAATTTAAACTATTTTAATCTATCTATATCTATATCTATATCTATACTACTTTAAAAGGAGGAGTGTTTTTGTAAAAATTCGTAATGCCTAAAATACCCTTACTTTGACATAAATTTAAAGACAAATTAGTATACACTAATACACATCATATCTTATTTATATTTTAAATTAAAAAATAAAACACATACAAAAACCTTTAATTTCACATGTTTTTAATGGCAAATTGGTAATATACTAATGCAATCATATCTTATATCCTCTCTATATATAATTTAAAAAACATAACTTTTCTCAATTCAACATAAGCAAATCAATGAAAATAATATATTTTTAAAAGTTTTATGAACAACAGTTGACTCGACAATATTATTAATGAATTTATGAATTGTAAATATATAATTAAAATATTAATTACAAAATTGTAATTACATATAATATAATATAGAATATACAAATATTTCATACATAATGAGGCAGATGATCGAAAAAATTCTATACTTTATATTATGTCTTTTTTGACAAATCTACAGTTAAGAACATGTGAAAGAACAAGATAAAGTTTTAAAAAAATAATAAATATAAGAAATAATATGAATAATAACTAAGTTGTGACACGTACAAATAAATATAAAACAAACTAATAAACAAAAATAATATAATAACTAAATATAAACCTTCTAAAAATATACTTATCGATATAACCGAACTGAGTTGTTAAACGCTTGTTAGTTTTTTGTTCTTATTAATTATATGTGTAAATTTGAGGTGATAGACAATAGTTATTTGTACATTCATACATATATATTAGAAAAAAAAATCTTTATTATTCTAATTTTAAATAATTTTTTTATTTACTATATTAGTTTTCTTAATATTAAAAATTTTATGAACAAAAGTTGACTCAACAATATTATTGATGAATTTATGAATTGTAAATATATAATTAAATATTAATTACAAAATTGTAATTACATATAATATAAGATAGAATATACAAATATTTGATATATAATAAGGCAGATGATCGAAAAAATTCTATACTTTATATTATGTCTGTTGTCAAATGAAAATTAACAACTAGATAATCGATAAGGATTTTGAGTAAGCTCAAGATAAATCACTAGAAACTTATATGCTTTATAAAAAGAGGTAGAATTTTTCTGGATATTATTATTATTGCATGAACTATCTCTCTCCCTTTTTGGAGAACTGTTTTCTCCTTTTATATTTATGTACAACATTTATCTGTAAGGTAATCATTACATTTGAAAGGTCAAAGGCGGCTCCTTGCTACTTCTCTTGATAGCACGCCACTTGGACACACGTAATGATGATTTGTGCTGAGTTGTCGCCGCCTCATAGTGCTGAAGTGGCACACCATAGATATCGGTTCATCCAGTTGCAACCGATATGTCGTATCCGACATGTAGTGACCGACATGTGATAACCGACATGGGATGTCGGTCAGGTAACGGAAATGTCGGTTCTCGCTGAATCTCTTGTTAGGCAATCGTCTCGAAGTCTGTGGAGACATCATGTTCTTGTACAAATTCTAATTATCCTCACACTGACCTTAATCATCTAATCAGCGTTGCTTAACTCGGTTCATTGAAAATGATATCAACAAGGTGGCCCCCAGCATTAATGGTCGTCTGGACGGAAGACGGGCAGTGATGCTGAAGCTTTATCAGGAAGCAACTAAATTCTTGGATTAACATGACATGTCGGTTTCATCATTATTCCTTCGATGTCTTTACACTTGGTGAGAAATAACACTTAAGAGTTGAAACGGTGCACTTCATTGAGATTAATTGCACCGTTTATTAATAGGGGTAACGGTCACTTATAATAGGCCATGTAGCTGCTATTAAGAGGCACAATTTTCAAGAGTCGCGTCGACTCGCAAATCTAAAACGTGTAATCCACGCGCCCCTATTTCTGCCGGTTTCCAACGGTCGCTATTGAATCCAGGGTTTAGTATAAATAGGAATTCTTCTTTTGAGATCCATTTTACTTTCATCTTCTTCTTGCAATTGTCTTTCTTGTTTTCCTTGTGAATTAATCGCCTCTTAACTGTATTCAAAGCATCTCAGATCTACGAACTACTTTCTGTGGTAAGAACTCCTTTTGTTTGTATTTTGCTTATTTACTCCGACTTTCTTTTGTTTTTCTCGACATCATGAGCGTATCATGGGCGTCTTCGGGTGACAACGAATTGGACGTAATGATGATTAACATGGTTCATTCCGGGGAGTTGGAATTGTTGTCTGAGTATAACCGATGGTACCCGGTGTTTGTCGAACGGTTGAAAATTCGACTAAATGATAGCGAGGGGGACAAAGTTGTAGAGAGAAACGCCATCGATGACTCAAGATTTTGGAGGCGACCTATTAGGAGGTGGCCAGATCCTGGACTCACATCCCATGGTGAACCAAGTATTCTTACTGATGCCGACATCGTTATGTTGCGAAGTGAAATTCGAGTCCCTTCTTCGGTACATCTGTTTGCTCCATACCCAGGTGAAAGGATCACATGCCCTCCACCCAACTGCGTCGGTGTGTTCGCTGAGAGTCTGAGATCAGGCTTGCGATTCCCTTTGTCGCGCATAATCACTGAATATTTACGGGACTGGGAGTTCCCGATATGCCAAATTGCTCCAAATTCATGGAAGCGAATTATTGGACTACTGGTACTCTTCGCCGAAAAGAAGTGGGATTTACCGTCGGCGAAGGACATTAGAAGCATGTTTACATTTCGAAAGAGTCTAGATAGACAAGTGTCGGACCCACTTCTCACTTTTTCTATTGTTGGTAAACCCCAACCAAGGGTCAAGGTTGGCGAATTAATAATGGAGGTCCCCGACACATTACATGGCTTCCAAGAGGAGTGGTTGTGGGTCGGTGGAGATTGGCAGTGCCCCGACTTCGCCAATGATCTTCTTGCCGACGGGATAAGCATCCCAATGGCTATTAAATCTGGTTATTGTAAGTTGTTTACCGTTTTCTTCATTTCAGTTATTAATATCTTGTTTTTTGTTGTCGCTAACAGGTGGACTTTTGTAACCTTGTAGCAAAACCAACCGGGAAGAGAGAGCCCAAGTTCGAAGGTCTACTGTACGATCGAGTGGACAAGTTGTTTGAAGTGTCTCATAACAAACGACGATATCAGCATCTTGTAAAGGATTCCCGTTAAGAGTTGGCTGGTTTATCTCCCGGGATACTTGATTCTTCATTTCTACCAGGTAATTTTATTTTTTTTTTCTTATCTCGTAGCATTGTTCGTGTTAACGAAATCGGTCTAACTTCGAATTTGTTGTAACAGCCTATTATCCGTTGCTGGGATATTTTGGTTTCGGAGATCCCGCAGAAGCAGAAGAACATCGGAGACGTAATCCAAATTTCGACTTAAAGAACAAAGTTGGGAAAAACAAAAATCTTCGATCGACAGAGATGGCTGGGCGTATGAGCCTTCTGAAGTCATGGAAGAAGAACCCGAGCCGTTCCCAAAGCGCTATCGGTGAACCATCATCCACAAGAGTGGAACCGACACCGGTGGTACCGACACCGGCGGTCGTCAGTGAAGCGTTGATTACCGAGGTCCCACCACTTGAAGTTGCTCCGATCCAACAGGTGATGACGTCGGTAGAGGAGCCCAGCGTGGAGACCGATATCACGCGAGAAGTGTCGGAAGAGCCACTTCTTAACGTGGTGCAGCGGCGCAAGAGGTCTAGCGTATCTCACGTGGCTGAAAGGATGAAGAAGAAACCGAACACTAGCGCCGGCAAAGATAAGGAAGAGGAAGAACCAGAGATTATCTTGAGGGAATCCTTCCTTAAGGTTAACGAGAAGAAGGCGGCAAAGCTGACGTTGCCGGAAGGGGTGTTTGACCCTTGGTTTTAGATGTTCCAAACAGTCGCCGAGCCCAAAGTTACGATTAACCACCGGGTCCCTACCGAAGCGGTGAAGGCGGCGAAGGTTCCCTTAATGTCATGGGACCCGAAAACCCACGCTGGGATTGCGTCTCTGCCCGACGACCAGAAGTTCAGCTATGCCCGAGGCTGCTTGGGACGGGCACTTGTCAGTTTCATAGCGGCCGAAGAGAGTTATTGGGGCAGAGCGCAGGAACTTGACGAGAAACAGCATGAACTGAGCTTAAAGGAAGGCGCGATAGCATCTCTAGAAGACAAGAAATCTCGCTATGAGACGACTTTGTCGAAGAAAGATGCTCAGTTGCAAGCGGCACAGACCGAGGTGAGCGCTCTCAAAACAGAGAAGGAAAATTTATTGTTGGCCCATGATCTCACATCGGTCCAGCTGGCTAAAGTTGCCGAGGTAGCCAAGGAGAAGGATGAGCAGCTCACGAAATTGAAGGCTGAAATCCAAGCAGTCCGCAAGGACCGATCTGTAAAGGACACTGAACTGATACGATGCCGGGAGGCCCATGAGGCTGCTATGAGCAAACTCCGCCAAGAAATGGCAGCCGCGGCTGAGCTCAAATTCCAGGAGGGTATCGAAGTCGGCAAGAAATCGGTGGCCAAATCCGATAACGCATCAAATGCTGAGGCAGTAACGGAATGAGAGCTAGAGTTGAACGCCGCCTTGACCTTACGCTGGGTGATCGATCGGGTTGAAAGCGGCGTATACACTATAGATGAGCTGCGTATCTTTCTCCTTCATAAGATGGAGAAGTATGGTTTTAATCCTGAGATGAAAAATGCTCATATTCCGGCCGACCAGGATGAAAGAGACTTCGCCGACCGACTTCTAAAACAGAAGGAAAGTTGGATGCTAGAATTGGACATGATACCCTTGTCGGAGGAGCGCAAGGCAAAGATCCGCCGGTCATTTGTTGATATGGTCCTCGAAGTGGAAAAGGTCAAGAAGCCTGAAATGGCCAATATATGTGTGGAGACGATTGCCGAAGCCTTTGTTACAGAGACATTTGAAGGCTTGTCTGATGAGGAGCTTTTGAGTGCGATCATCAGCTTTGCCTCGCGTAAGGTGGCGGAGGACAACGCCAAGGCTAAAGGATGGGTGGCTGATCATTTTCTTCTGACGACGACCGTATTCTGCACGAAGATGATGACGTCGTCGTAATTAAAGAAAGCGATGTCGTCCGAGCGCTGGAAGAGAAGGAAGAGGATGTCATTCAGTGCTTAAGCCAGAGATTAATAGATCATATGGACGCCGTTGATAAGGACAAGGTTGGAGCCGAAATTCCTCAGTCTGGAGGGGCGTCGTCATCGGGGACCAAAGAAACTTAATGTTTTTCATTTATTTTGTGTTGTTTTGTTTTGTTTTTTTTTTTTTTTTGGAATGTACTGATAATATTTGGGTTTGGATTGAAATATTAATATTTAATGATTGTTATATTCTTTATGAGTGCTTCAATATGACTTATTATTGTAGCAAGTCAAAATATGTCGAAAAAGGTGAATAAGTTTTTGTTAGATTAAAATTTCCGACATACTATTAGTGTAATAATTTATACGAGCTACTGACGTCGGTGTAGTCTTACAGTATTTCCGACATCAATAACTTTATCAGAACAAGCTACAACAAACTTGCTTTTATTGGAAACACTTATTGTGAAAGTCCTTGAATGTCTCAAAGAACTTAAGAATTTTATTGTCAGCTCATCAAATCGACGTCGGGATTTGATATTAAAGAGCATAAGCCTCCCCAAACCATCTTCAGGGCTTGGAAGTATCCGGCTTTGTTGCGTTTGGCTAGGTCATACCATCTTCAGGGTATGAAACACGTTTAGCCTTGGCAACGGCGACCGATTTATGGTGGTCCGAGTGATCGAACAAATTATAGAGGTTCGTCACACAAACTTTATTGATAGCAAAACATGGTTCTTGTACAAGAGTAGGACAAAAACATTTTACATGTCAGGAACAGGACTTTGATCTTCAAGCTCATTGATAATACTTCTTCAAATGAGTGGTATGCCAGGGATATTGAAGAGGAATACCGTCTAAAGTTTTGAGTCGGTAGGTGCCATTAGAAACCGGACGATTTACTTTAAAAGGTCCTTCCCACTTCGGTTGTAATGGGCCGACATTG
This sequence comes from Striga hermonthica, assembly GCA_902706635.1. NCBI lineage: Eukaryota > Viridiplantae > Streptophyta > Magnoliopsida > Lamiales > Orobanchaceae > Striga > Striga hermonthica. Next base: position 12,055,017 of record CACSLK010000984.1, read on the forward strand.
GCCCCGGTGACTCTTTTCAGCACAAGGTCCCCCTTGACAAATGAATGTGGTTTGAGTCTTGAGTTGATATACTTTTCACTACGTCGTTTATAAGCCGCATTTCGAGTCTCAGCATCAACCCGTAGCTCATCGACCAAATCGAGATTGACTCTCAAGTTTGCTGAATTGGTTCCTTCAGAGAAGTGAGTGATCCGATATGTTGGAGAGGCCAATTCAACCGGTATTACAGCTTCGGTCCCGTATGCCAATGAAAACGGAGTTTCTCCAGTCGAATTTCTCGTCGTTTTCCGGTAAGACCAGAGGACATAAGGCAATTCGTCAGGCCATGACCCCTTTGCTGCTTCAAGCCGAGTTTTCAGACCATTCTTGACAATCTTATTACGGCTTCTATCTGTCCATTTGCTTGCGGGTGGTAAGGTGACGAGAAGAAGTGCTTGATGCCGTAATCTTCACAAAAGCTTTCAAATCGCTTTCCCTCAAATTGGCGACCGTTGTCGGTTATGATGGAGTTCGGTACTCCAAACCAACAAACGATTGACTTCCATACAAAATCAACCATTTTATGTTCTGTGATGGTTACAAGAGGTTCGGCTTCAACCCACTTAATGAAATAATCGGCGGCTAAAACAACAAACTGAACTCCCCCTTTTGCTGTTGGAAGTGGGCCGATCAAATCAATTCCCCATTTTGCAAACGGCCACGGGCTATAGATTGACTTGAGGAGTTCAGGATGTTGATTAACGTTAGGGGCTAATATTTGGCATTTGTGGCATCGCCGGACCCAATCTGCAGCGTCTTTCCTAATGGTAGGCCAGTAGTAGCCTTGTCGGAGAATTTAGTGGGATAAAGTTTGAGCTCCCTGGTGGGTACCGCAGACTCCTTCGTGTACTTCTTGAAGAACTCGTCGGGCGTCAGTCTCTGGCAAACACTTAAGCAAGGGAGTAGAATATCCACGCTTATATAACGTTCCCTGATCAATGGTGAAATGAGCAGCACGAACACGAAGAGCGCAAGCTTCTTTCGGGTCTTTAGGTAAGGCCCCGGTTTGAAGATAGTCAACGATTGGATCCATCCATGTTGGATTTGAAGTTGGTGGGGTGGCGTCAACCATGACGACATCGGTAGAGACTGTTGATGAGGTTGCCTGTTGAGTAATTTGCACGAACTCAACGTTATTCAAGTCGGTCGATGAGGCCAATCGTGAAAGAGCATCTGCCTGGACATTGGATGACCGAGGTATATGTTCCAACGTCATTTTAAACTGCATCAACTTTCTCTTTACGAGATCAAAATAAGGCAACAGCCGTGGTTCTTTAACTTCATAAGTACCATTGATATGGCTGACTAATAACTGAGAATCGGAAAGTATTCGGAGAGACGAAACATTCATTGATTCGGCAAAGCGCAGGCCTGATAAGAGGGCCTCATACTCGGCTTCGTTGTTGGTGGCCGGGAAGGTGAACGCCACAGAGTAGCAAAACACTTGTTGATCTGGACTAACTAAGACAATCCCTCCTCCAGCTCGTATAGCGGTGGACGACCCATCGACATAAAGAGTCCATGTTGGATCTTCAACAGATGCACTGACAGTTGGAGTAAATTCAGCAACGAAGTCAGACAGTACCTGAGCTTTGATAGCGGTTCGTGGACGATACTGGATATCAAACTGTCCCAATTCTATCGCCCACTTAATCATTCTTCCCGACTTGTCAGGTCGATGAAGAACTTGTCGGAGGGGGTATGTCGTAAACACAATAATAGAATGTTCCAGAAAATATGGGCGCAACTTCCGCGCAGCAATGATCAGAGTAAAGGCCAACTTCTCTATATACGGATATCGCAATTCAGTGTCATGTAAGGCCTTGCTAACATAATACACCGGAAACTGTTGGAGCCTATCTTGTCGTATAAGAACAGCACTAACAGCAACGTCACTTACACCAAGGTACACATAGAGAGGCTCATCAGGAAGTGGTTTCTGCAACGTCGGTAACCGTAAGAGAACTTCTTTAATGTTGTCAAAAGCATTCTGACATTCCGCGGTCCATTCGAACGGTTTCTTCTTTTTGATAGCGTCAAAAAACGGCTTGCAATGATCTGTAGACTTTGAAATGAATCGATTAAGAGCCGCCAGTCGACCAGTTAAAGCTTGGACACCCTTGATAGATGTCGGCGGGGCCAGGTCAAGTATGGCTTGAATCTTAGCGGGATTGGCTTCGATCCCTCTCTGAATCACCATGTATCCTAAAAACTTCCCTGATCCGACTCCAAAAGTACATTTCTTGGGGTTAAGCACCATAGAATATTCTCGGAGTATATCAAAGACCTCGGAAAGATGTGTGATATGATCAGAAGCCTGTTCCGACTTCACTAGCATGTCGTCTACATAAACTTCCATCGTTTGGCCAATCAGGCGAGCAAACATCTTATTGACCAGCCTCTGATATGTGGCCCCTGCATTCTTCAATCCGAAAGTCATCATGACATAGCAATAAAGGCCTCGAGCTGAATATAACGAGGTATGTTCAGCGTCATCAGGGTGCATGGGAATCTGATTATAGCCTGAATAGGCATCCAAGAAACTCATAAGTTGATGCCCCGACGTAGCATCTACCATGTAATCAATGTGGGGAATGGGGTAGCTATCTTTCGGGCATGCTTGATTCAAGTATGAAAAATCTATGCACAGACGCCAAAGGCCGGTGCTTTCTTGACCAAGACAGGATTTGATATCCATGTCGGGTACTTGGCTTCTTTGACAAATTTATATTCTATGAGCTTATTTACTTCCTCTTCAAGAGCTTTCAGGCGATCCGGGCCAAATTTCAGGTGTTTCTGGATAACATGCTTGACAGTTTTATCCAAATTCAAGCGATGGCATGCTTTTTGCGGGTCAATCCCTTTCATATCTTCATGCTTCCAGGCGAACACATCGGAGTTCGACTGGAGGAATTGAATTAGATTTGATCGAATGGGTTCTTGAAGGTTAGTCCCAATGCGCAGTGGCTTCTGCTGAGTCGATCCATCCACGTAAATGGTTTCGACATCTTCAACTGGTTTTGCTCGGGCATGGCGACCTCCATCTTTGAACTGCATCCGTGGATCCATATCTTCGTGCATTTCTGTATCTTTCTCGTGAAAAGGTTGTTCTTGATCAAGGATTCCAGTTAATGTTTTGGGTAAAACCGACGTCATAGGGATGTCAGTATCGGTAAGCGGCATGTCGGTATCTGCTTGAGGCACATCAGTATCTGGAATGAATTGATCAGTTCTTTCAACACCAAAAGTTGAATTATTTGGCTCAACGGAGTTATCAGCACCCTGTTCTTCAATCATATGAAAGTTTCGCGAGGTTGAAAGCAACATCAGACTTTGGGCTTCCCGTTGATCTCCGTAATGAGTGCCTTCTCCTTCAATGGTGGGGAACTTCAGGGCATAATGAAAAATTGACACAGCAGCACGGAGTTCGTAAAGGGCGGTTCGTCCTATTACGGCATTATATTCGTTCTGGACATCCAGGACTTTGAAGGTTTCCATAATGATCTTGGATTTTGGTCCAAAGCCACCAAACCGAATAGGGAGCAGTATCTCGCCGACAGGACAAGAAATGCTTCCATTGAAACCTTGAATTTGGTCGTTGCACGGCCTAATATCTGCGGGGTCCAAACCCAATTTTTTGAACGTACGAAGCATCAAAATACTTGAGTAAGCTCCTGTGTCGACCAAAATCCGATGAACAGGAATCCCTCCAATCGGAGCCGTTATAATAAGAGCGTCGGAATGAGGATGAGCAAATAAATTGGCATCTTCGATACTGAATGTGATAGGACGATTCCGTTTGTTAATGGTATCTCGAAGGTCAACATTCATGACTCATTTCTCGGCATTCTGTGCCTCCCGGGCATAAGCTTTAAGTTTCCGTCGAGACGTATCTAACTGTTTGTTATTGGAGTTGACTCGAGGTATACAATGTGAAGAGTCTAAGGCATCATGTGTCTTAGACTTCCTGCAGTTATCAGTCGAGGTTCCAACATGGGTAGAAAATGTAAAAACCTCTTTATCATTTGCACGAGCTCTTTTCTGGTTAGCGGGTCGGTTATCTTCATCTTCATCATCTGAAAGATCCAAGGGCCTCCCTTTCTGGCGGTTATCAAAATTTCGAAACTTTTGAAGTTGAGGTTGTCCGATTAAGCGTAAGAGTGCCGACAAAAGACCGAGACACTCATCGGTATTGTGTCCTGGAGACTTATGGTATGCACAGTACCGAGTTTTGTCCAACTTGTCTTCATGGGTTCTCACAGGCCTCGGGTCTGGGATAATCCCTTTTCCTTTCAGTTCTTCAAATATAGTAGCTGCTCCGGCAGAATAAACGGCATGATAACCTGTCCTGACGTTGTCTGAATACTGATCACGAGCAGCCCGAGACTCTGGAGTATTTTCATATCCTTTGGAGGAGTTCCGAAACTGTGCTTTCCCAAAGTTCTTCTTATTCTTCTTTTTAACGTCCGGTTCAGTCTTGCTTTCTTTCACCGAGAAGTCGAAACTGGGAACCGACATGGATTCTTCGGCAATAATGAATTGTTGAGCTCGCACAAGAAATTCTTGAAACGTAGCAGGTTTATTTTGACACAAGGTCCAACGAAACATCGAGTTAGGTTTCAGTCCAGCAATGGCAGTTACTAACAAAGTTTCAGGGTGACAAGGCTCCATGTTCTGAATTCGGTCGTTGAACCGAGCCACGTAGTCTTTAACAGTCTCGTCATCCTTTTGCACAATGTTGGTAATCAATTCTTTCAGAATGAGGCAAATTTGAGCACCGATAAAGTGTGATCGGAAAGCCGCTCGTAACTGTTGCCACTTCCAAATTGAGTGCGGTGGGAGAGTATAATACCACTTCTGTGCTCGCGGCCCCAGCGTAAGAGAGAACATCCGACATCTCAAAGCATATGAGGCTCCATGTAAATCCATCCACGATGTATAATGACCCAAGTGCGCATCTGGGTCCGAGGTACCGTCATACATGCCAATTTGTGGAACTTTTACCTTAGCTGGAAGTGCCTCTGCAGTAAGTTCCGGATCTAAAGGGGAATCCGCCTCAATTATGACATTTCCCGAGGTTGTGACATGTCGGGGAGAGTCTTCCTGCGACTTCTGTCGTGTCTCAAGTTCAGCCAAGCGTTTACGAAGGGTTTCAATTTCCTCCGCACTATGTCTTGAAAGACGATTTCGTTCAATTTGGCGCCGCAGATCTTCACGAGGGTGAGGCGCTGATGAAACAGTTCTAGGACGTGGAGAAATTCTCTGGTGATGAGCGAAATGACTTTCAGCAGTCATCTCCTGCACAGGAGGTTGATCTGGGACTTGATTGTTCGTTACGGGATTAGCAGTTACATGAGTCCGCTCTTCTCGACGTGGAGAAGTATGATGAGGTTGCGACGTGGCATGTGATGTCGCTACATGTGTTTCAGGGTCATGATGAGTGTGGGTTGGATGTTCTGTTGGGTTAGTAGTTAACGGCATTGATAACGGTATTGTATTCGAGTTCCTAGGCATGGCTAGAGCTATCAACGAAGTCAAACCTTGAATAAACTCCGGATTTTGAAGAAAGTTCGTGACATTCGTGATCGGAGGAGGTGGTGTTGCACGCCGTGGAGAACGATTAGTTGATTGACTCTGGCCAGGATGAGTTATGTGGTCTCGACCAGACTGCGACATGATGGCTTCGAGCGTGAAAATGGCTTGAGATTGAACGGTCGCCCTCCTTCTAGCGCCAAACTGTTGTCAAATGAAAATTAACAACTAGATAATCGATAAGGATTTTGAGTAAGCTCAAGATAAATCACTAGAAACTTATATGCTTTATAAAAAAAGGTAGAATTTTTCTGGATATTATTATTATTGCATGAACTATCTCTCTCCCTTTTTGGAGAACTGTTTTCTCCTGTTATATTTATATACAACATTTATCTGTAAGGTAATCATTACATTTGAAAGGTCAAAGGTGGCTCCTTGCTACTTCTCTTGATAGCACGCCACTTGGACACACGTAATGATGATTTGTGCTGAGTTGTCGCCGCCTCATAGTGCTGAAGTGGCACACCATAGATATCGGTTCATCCAGTTGCAACCGATATGTCGTATCCGACATGTAGTGACCGACATGTGATAACCGACATGGGATGTCGGTCAGGTAACGGAAATGTCGGTTCTCGCTGAATCTCTTGTTAGGCAATCGTCTCGAAGTCTGTGGAGACATCATGTTCTTGTACAAATTCTAATTATCCTCACACTGACCTTAATCATCTAATCAGCGTTGCTTAACTCGGTTCATTGAAAATGATATCAACAATGTCTTTTTTGACAAATCTATAGTTAAGAACATGTGAAAGAATAAGATAAAGTGTTAAAAAAAATATTAAATATAAGAAATAATATGAATAATAACTAAGTTGTGACCCGTACTAATAAATATAAAACAAACTAATAAACAAGAATAATATAATTAATATAACTAAATATAAACCTTCTAAAAATATACTTATCGATGTAATCGAACTGAGTTGTTAAACGCTTGTTAGTTTTTTTTTCTTATTAATTATATGTGTAAATTTGAGGTGATAGACAATAGTTATTTGTACATTTATACATATAGATTAGAAAAAAAAATCTTTATTATTCTAATTTTAAATAACTTTTTTATTTACTATATTAGTTTTATTAATATTAAAAATTTTATGAACAAAAGTTGACTCGACAATTTTATTAAGGAATTTATGGATTGTAATTATATAATTAAAATATTAATTACAAAATTGTAATTACATATAATATAATATAGAATATACAAATATTTGATATATAATGAGGCAGATGATCGAAAAAATTCTATACTTTATATTATGTCTTTTTTGACAAATCTACAGTTAAGAACATGTGAAAGAACAAGATAAAGTTCTAAAAAAATATTAAATATAAGAAATAATATGAATAATAACTAAGTTGTGACACGTATTAATAAATATAAAACAAACTAATAAACAAAAATAATATAATTAATATAACTAAATATAAACCTTCTAAAAATATACTTATCGATGTAATCGAACTGAGTTGTTAAACGCTTGTTAGTTTTTTGTTCTTATTAATTTTATGTGTAAATTTGAGGTGATAGACAATAGTTATTTGTACATTTATACATATATATATGAAAAGTCTTTATTATTCTAATTTTAAATAACTTTTTTGTTTACTATATTAGTTTTCTTAATATAATATATAAGTATCATATTGAACAGATAAAACAAGAATATTTTAATTATATAATATTTAATATGTAAGAATTGTAACTCAATTGGTAAACTAATAGGTAATCTTAGGATAAAATAATGAGTGATTTATGAAAAAAAAAATTATAGGAATTAAAAAGTTCACGTGTTTAATATATTTTTAATAGAAAAATTGTAAACACAATTACTCAATAAATACTACATGAAAATATAAGAAATCTTATATCCTCCCTATATGTAATTAAAAAACATAACTTTTCTCAATTCAACATAAGCAAATCAATGAAAATAATATATTTTTAAAAATTAATGAACAAAAGTTGACTGGGCAATATTATTAATGAATTTATGAATTGTAAATATTTAATTAAAATATTATTAAAAAATTGTAATTAAATATAATATAATATAGGATATACAAATATTTGATATATAATGAGGCAGATGATCGAAAAAATTTTATACATTATATTATGTCTTTTTTGCAAATCTATAGTTAAGAACATGTGAAAGAACAAGATAAAGGTTTAAACAAATATTAAATATAAGAAATAATATGAATAATAACTAAGTTGTGACACGTATTAATAAATATTAAACAAACTAATAAAAAAATAATATAATTAATATAACTAAACATAAACCTTCTAAAAATATACTTATCGATATAATCGAACTGAATTGTTAAACACTTGTTAGTTTTTTGTTCTTATTAATTTTATGTGTAAATTTGAGGTGATAGACAATAGTTATTTTTACATTTATACATGTAGATTAGAAAAAACATCTTTATTATTCTAATTTAAATAACTTTTTTATTTACTATAATAGTTTTTTTAATATAATATATAAGTATGATATTGAACAGATAAAACAAGCAATATTTTAATTATAATGAGATAAAATAATGAGTGATTTCTGAAAAAAAAAGTTATAGGAACTAAAAAGTTCACGTGTTTAATATATTTTTAGTAGAAAAATTGTAAACACAATTACTCAATAATACTACAAAAAAATAATGTTTGAGAGGACTACAAAAATTTTAATATACTGCAATGAAAAATTCAACGGTAAGGTATTCTACTGAAAATTTCAATGAATATGTTGCTTTCATTGGCTATTTCAATAGAATTCAAATTAAATTACATGTACTTTAGTGGATGTAAAGATTTCAATTACCAGAGTTTCTATTGGAATTTATTTTTTGGACCATATTTCAATCGTTGAAAAAATTGTCATTGGTACTATACAAAAATTCAATAGAAGTTCCATTGGAAGATAATTGCAGTGATAGATCCAAAATAATTTCATATTGGGAGCATTATTTAGTTAATAGAAAAAATATACCATCAAAATAACATGTCAT
>CACSLK010000984.1:12069974-12080263 GCA_902706635.1 Striga hermonthica
TATATCGTTTAGAGGGGTGCGGTTTGTGAACCTCTAGGCAACTATCGGCGATTCAAGGCACTGGTTTGTGGCTTATCGGCAGTCGAAACACACGATCCTCATCACTGCGGTTCCATGCGTATCGCCGACGCCCGCCTTTTGCCTACCTCCTGCGCATGATGACGCGTCACTCGCGTCCAACATCCTGGTGCCACGTCTCCGTTTAACGCTTCGGCCCTTCGACCCCTTGCGCGCATCATGACACGATGCGCGCTATCCGTCCGATAGCTGTTCCTCGCCGATCCCTTTGTCCCCCGACGGCCATGGATCCCAACCATCCAACCCAATACAGTCACCGGCACGCCATATCCAACCATTCTCCATTCCTAGCCTTCCTCGTCTTTGAAACTCCGAACACCACGCCCGTTTCTTCCTAGTGCACGGCCCACAACATTGGCTTACCTTTTGCGCCTTTGATTTGCGTCGTCTTTTGGCCCGGTGCTTCTTGACCTTCAACTTAGCCCATGAGCCACATCCTCTCGGCCAGTCCCGTACGCATGATGGTCGGTAAATCGGGCTAGACGGCTCTTCCAACATATTCTCTAGCCATAAAGTGAGACCATCGTCCCCTTCCTCGTCGGACTCGCTGGGGTTGATGACCACTTCCGTATCACGCAGGCAGCAGCGTGCGCGCACGCACAGGGTAGCGCGGCAGCGCGCACAGACAGCACGCGGGCAGCAGGCCTGCCAGGGGCAGCGCGCGGGCTAACTTGGCCAGCAAGAAATTGGGACTTCTAGGAGTCTTTTTTAGCTAAAATTCCTCTAGATTATTCTTCCCAACTTGGAGTGCAAGTGAAGGCACGAGATCTCCTAGATATTTAGTTTCCTTATTGCTTTAGAATATCTAGATTGTTTAGGTTACTTAATATTTTATTACTTTATTAGTTTCCTAGGTAGAATAGACTTAGATCTAGTTGGTGCCTATATAAAGGCCCCTTCCCCTATGTTATTATTATTCATTAAATCATCCAAGAAATTAATAGAAATCTAGAACTTTGTTCTTCCAACTTTGCTTTAGTCTTTTCACCAGAATACTATTGCAATTTTATCGTTTCAATAGGTGCGGTTGTGGCTAGAGAAACACTATCGGCGATTCAAGGTGCGGGTTAGCGGCTTATCGTCAGTCGAAACACACGATCCTCATCACGTGTACTGCACGCATGGCCGCTGGCGGCACGCTGCTGGGCACTGTCGCACGGGCTGTGCACGACGCACTGTTGGCGTGCGCGTGCTGCTGCGCGCGGGCAGGCTACTGCTGGCGGCACAGTACCGCCACGTGCGGGCAGGCTCTACGGTCGGCCCTTCGCCGGCCGTCCGGCTACTTATTCCGGCAAGCCTTATATTGCTGAACATAAAATGACCTGAAATGACTAAAAATACAATAATTGCTCGGGAGTGTTCGGTTAAATCTTTACATGACTCGGAGATGGCCTAAATGGCACTTCCGAGGGCATTATGACCTAAAACTTGGACCGAACGACATGATACTGACATGATCTTACTAGTATCAACTTAAATACATAAAAAGAGAGTAAAAAAGAATGTACCCCTTGAATTGCTCGTGAAATTCACGACGACTTGCGTGCTTGTTCGGTACTCAAGTGCTTATACGTGTGTGCTCCCTTTGTCTTAAGTCATCTCCCATAATTGTTGTATATTTTTCTCCCAATTTTCTCTCGGTTTTTGGTCTGATATTGAGGTCGGTTATGCATGAAATATGCATGTGAAACTCACGGCACTTGCTATTTGAAGGGGTGAAATATGATGGTGATTGTTTGGGGGTAGAAGGAGGTGAAAGATGACTCCTTCTCTTGGGACGCCACTTGCCACTGTCCGAGAATAAGCTGAAAACAGACCATGACCTAGTGTTGATAAAGGGGATTCTATTCTAAGGTACCTATCCTTACTGAAAAAATCTCACCTCTTTCAGGTTACATCCTTGGTGGGGAAAGTGGTACTCAATTTTTTGTTAATGCAATAGGCTCGTTGTAATTTACCTCTAAGGGTCTAGGTGATGGCACTTTCATTGGGAAAGGAAAACAGGAAATGTTGATCTTAGCTTAGCACTTTCCTTTTGATTGTTGATTCGGAAAAAGCGCTAACTGCTATTAGAGTAAGCCAGGTCTTTTCTTTGCTGTACTGGATGAAAGTATGAAATCTTACTACACTCCCAATAAAAGACATAATGTACACGAGCTACCGGTAATATGTGATTACATGTATGAGACTAGAAACTTGCTTAAAAGCCTGAGTCTTTTAAGCAGATAAGATTGATACTAACTGGAAAACCACAGAAATCTTTCTAAAGAATAAGAAGCAATTTCCAAACGTCTTTCGGCTTAAAGGAGGCACTTGTGTACTCCTATCGAAAAGACATTAGATTTGCTCTCAGCATATGCTCTATGATGGGATTGGCCCACCTATGATGGGATTGGCCATTTGGTGGGGTACAGCGCCTGAGCCTTCTTTGCTACTCTCAATTACATCGACCCTCGGTTTTATACATTCTGAAAGTGGGTCAGATATGATTGTAGGACTAATTGCCATTTATCGAAAAGACATTAGATTTACTCTCAACATATGCTCTATGATTAGATTTGCTCTCAGCATATGCTCTATGATGGGATTGGCCCACCTATGATGGGATTGGCCATTTGGTGGGGTACAGCGCCTGAGCCTTCTTTGCTACTCTCAATTACATCGACCTTCGGTTTTATACATTCTGAAAGTGGGTCAGATATGATTGTAGGACTAATTGCCATTTATTAACCTGATAGAAGGAGGTGAAAGATGATTCCTTCTCTTGGGACGCCACTTGCCATCACCGTGTGATCTCGTGGCACTTTTGTTGCTTAGTCACGGGCTGAGGTGGCACAGAAGGAAGGTAGATGGCGTGGGAATGGATTAACTAAGCTTTATCATAGCACTTAATTAAGCATAAACATGGATTAGCAAGGCTAATCATGGTTTAGCATGCTAAGCATAGATTAATAGGCTAAGTATGGATTAATAGGTTAAACATGGAGTAAGTTAATTAAGCAAGGGTTAATGACAATTGTTTAAGCATAAGTTAATGATGGACGGTGTACCAATGTGAACGCGTCGATGTATAGGAACGATGACGTTCACACATGGTAACTTTAACCGAATTTACTCATTTTCGGCTACAACTTAACTTCGGAACTTAATTCGAATATTATCTTAACTTAACTTCATTAATTTCAAACTCGTTTATTATATAAACGAATTGGAATTAAATGTAAAAACTCATTCGGTTACTGAAATAATTAAACCGAATATTAAATCGACTAATAGTCAAACTTAAAACTAGAACTCAATAAGTGGCTCGAAACTCATCTTTAACGATTTATCGAATATTCTCAAATTCGATTAATACGTCAACACTGAATTAATTAATCCCGAACTTACTATGTCCATTTATAAAAATAAACGGACTGAGATTAATTATTATCATTGACTCGGTTAATAAATAAAATTAACCGGATATACTTTCGACTTAACGTCGAACTCGGAACTTATTAGATGAATAACTTAAACTTGAACATTAACATGAATATTTATTAACAAAGGCTAGCGTATATTTAAAAGTTAGTATCTTTCCTTTATTAATAAAATATGGGGCGTTACAAGATACAACCGCTAAACATGTTTCTACGACATTAATGAGAGAGTTACCTTCTTGAGGAGAGGACAGTTGACCTTCCAGTGTCCTGAATTGTTGCACTTGTGGCATCTACTTTTCGGCTTCTTTGCCACAGACTGAGGGGGCAGTCGTTGTACCACCGGGGCGTCCTGCACCTTTGCCTCTCCTGCAGACTTCTTTCTCTTTCTGCCCTTGTAAGGTCTGGAAGGTCCAGCCTGCTCGGCAACCAGTGCGTGAAGCGCCTGAGTAAATAAGGCCTCAGCCGACTGAAGCTCTGCTAATAGTTCTGGAAGAGCCATATGCATCTTGTGCATGTTGTAGTTCAACCGGAACTGATTAAAACTCTTCGGCAGAGATTGGAGCATGATATCAACCTGGTTTCCCCGTCAATAAAACCTCCCTTAACATCAAGTTCATTGAGTAGCGCCATAACCTTGAGAGCATGATCCCTTACGGGTGTGCCCTCTGCCATGTGCGTAGTCATCAGAGCACTCATAGCCTCTTGCCTAGCAGTCCTAGACTGGTGTCCGAACAGATTCCTGAGATTGAGAAGTATATATGTCGCAGTGTTCATAGACCGATGCTGATGTTGAAGAACATTTGACATAGATGCCAAAATGTAACATTTCTCCATCTCATCAGCCTTTTTCCACTGGGAATACTCCCCTTTCTCCTCCTCAGAAGCATCAGCCGCGGGCTCTGCCGGGCAAGCCTCAGTAATTGCAAACTTATAACCCTCAGCAGTCAACACAATGTCTAAGTTCATCTTCCAATCAATGTAATTAGGACCAGTAAATTGATTTTCTTTTAGAATGACAGATAATGGATTGAATGACATGATGAATATCTGAGAAACACGAAAATAATTTTACATATTAAACACATTTGAATTTAACTGCTAATATTGATATCCTCAAAACAATATTAACTTAAATTCACCGACATATCAAACACCAAGAGTTAATGCATGATGCGAGGGCAACTTTACATAACTCAACATTCGCAGGAGAATGGCTTTCAAAGGCCCATTAATTTCCATAAGTCAAAACCAAATTCATGACGAATGAAATTAATAGTCGGTCTCCATTTGGCCATGCAATAAATTCAGGGACCCTGAGGGGAGTTATAAATTAATTGCATTCTAAGTGAATCCCATTTCTCGATCCTGAGTTCATACGAATTCGATTATACGGCATTTGAGGGGAAGCCCGTACTCTCTCATAAGACTCCCTCTAATCGTCTAATTAGAAATTCGTCCTGGTAATTTCCTACAATTAATTTTAGCGATGTCACCCTAGGGGGAGCCCATAACCACAATTAATTGATTTACCGAAAAATTAGAAATGGAGGCCTTAGGAATTTTAAAATTAACTTTAATTTAAAATCCCTTCTCAAACTTAGTATAATTTAAATGAGGATTTTTGCTTATTTAAATATTTATGCGATTCTAAATTAATCCTATGTAAATGCAATAATTAATTATCATGCATAATTAAATATGCAATTCTAACTTAATCCCATGCAAGTACAATAATTAATTAACATGCATAAATAAATAAATAATGGCAATAAATAAATCCACTATTATGGCCATTAAATATTGAGTTTCCATAAACAAGGAAAACTTGTATATTCTTTCCCTGTTCAACTGGAACTCCCACTGCATCATTGTATATCTTGTACTGCTTGGACACCAAGTAAACCTCTCCACCGCCTTCAGCCCGCCGTCGTCGCCGCCGGTGGTCGGAAAATAATTTTTTTTTTCCGCGTGTCTGTGCACGCCTCTGGGCTTTGTCCCGGTGGGTCTTTCGAGGCTCGTTGATCTCTTGTGATCTCCCGGCAATAAATCACAAAATAATTAAATCTATACGGTCAATCCCCGGACGAATAATTATTACAAACATTCATCCATCAAATTCTTCTACATGTCCGAGGCTTTAAAAACAAATTTGAAACCATACATCACATTCATCAACATTCATCAAACACATAATTGGTCATAATAGTGGATTAAACTAATTCCTGCAAAACCGAGTTATGCAAATATAATCCAAAATATGACTGCATTTGAACACATCTTGACAAATAAAGCCGTAAAAAATGAACTTGTACACAACGAATTAAACCAAGCTCTGATACCACTTGTTGGGATCAATGAAGATCCCGTTATCCACAAATCACGAATTCAATAGCAAAACGTAAGCTTATGCGCAACGGATCTAAAGGTTCGCGTAGAGAACTTACGGCTTAAAATTTATGGTGATCTGGCTGATCTTCTGGATGGTCGTACACAGCACACCAATGAATTGTTGACTTCAAATCGCGTCCTAGTATTGCACGAACAAGATCGGATCGAAAACCGGATCAAACGAGTGCAAAAACGGAAGAAGACAAGTTACAGTCTTGGGAGCTTCCGGCAGCACGTAAGGGCGCGTCCGGCATTGGATGTCGACGTTGTCGGTGGCTTTGGAAAGCACTCGTCGAGACGGTCGTCTGGGTATACTGCACGTCTTGATCGGACCTCCAGTTAGTTCTGTACGACCAAATATATTTCGTCTCACTTTACCCAAAGATCTTCTACTGTATATCTCAAACACCTCTTAATCTTGTACCAGTGGAACAACAAGAAGAAGATAAAGCTCAAATGGGAACTAAGAGAGAGAAGAGAGGCGTGGGGCGTGATTTCCAAGATGTGGAATTCTCATCTCTTCCCATGAGCTTAATGATGTATATATAGAGCTACAGTAGGGATCCTTAGGAGATTAGGATTAGGGCTCCTTAACTAATTAAAATACTCGTGGACCAAGCCACTTATTTTAATTAATTAAAAAATATTAAATGGGTCACCAACATAATATTATTGCACTCCCTTTTTCTAGCCCAATTTATAATTGAGACTCCAATAATAATTACTCGATTTATCTCCCCATGTTTAAGATATAATGTCCATTAATTAATTCGATTACTGACAATCAAGAATTAATTAATTTATTATTATTTCACCGAAGCTAGCGCTCGTTCATCACATTATTACTATGCTAGAATTTTAGCCACCTACAGGGTTTAGCATAATAATCCTTCATGAACTCACTCCGGGGACATCATCAAACTAACGCACATGGTGACTGTAAATATCCTAACAACACATCCTACATGTAGCAATATTACCCAAGACAGCGGGTCTATTGGCCCAGTTCACTAAGCCTCATCCATGTGAATCAAAGTAATAAATACTACACATATATGTCTGTTTAATATCTTACGGGTTAAGAGTACGCAGTAATTAACCGAGGCCTAGTTCGTTTACGACGATCAGTATAAAACAAACTGCTCCTCTCTGGGATCCTGTTCAATACATAAATGTAATAGTGCAACTAATCAGTCAAGACAAACTATACAGTTGACACTACAACTGTTCGCGATAGGGTGTTCATGTCCATCTGGGTTGTGAACCACTTATCTTGTTTCGCGAGTAACTGATAGCATGATCTTCGGTTCTCCCGATGACGACCCACACTATCTAATGTAAAACAACAGAACTTAGAACTTGTTTAATCTAACATGTTTCTCATTCTTAAAGGGTAAAAGTGTAATATCATCCAAAGCCAAGCTTTCAGTATATAACACTAACAATCTCCCACTTATACTTAAAGCTTTCGCTTTTACAAGTATAGTCCTATCAATCCGTTATTCTAAAAGACATATGTCGATCCTATTGCCATGCACTTGACTGTCATTCATGTCATGTGTTTGACGAAGACCTTCTCCGGCAAACTCTTCGTGAAAGGATCAGCTAGGTTGTCCTCAGATGCAATCTTGGCAATATCAATGTCTCCTCTACCAACTATCTCTCGAATCAGATGGTACTTGCGCTCTATGTGTTTACTTGCTCTGAGGGCTCGTGGTTCCCTTGAGTTTGATACTGCTCCACTGTTATCATAGTACACGGTGATACCACGTGGCAAACACGGAATCACCTCTAAGTCCACCAAGAAGTTTCTGAGCCAAGCTACCTCTTTCGCTGCCTATGAGGCTGCTATGTACTCAGCATCCATGGTGGAGTCTGCCACGCATTTCTGCTTAGCAATCCTCCATGAAATGGCTCCACCTCCCAAGGTAAACACATAACCAGAGGTTGACTTACTCTCATCCCTATCTGACTGGAAATCAGAATTACTATAACCCAGAGATAACAAGTTGTCTGCATGGTAAACTAACATTTACTCCTTAGTCTTTCTCAAGTACTTGAGTATATGCTTCACCGCAGACCAATGTTCCCTACCCGGATTACTTTGATATCTGGATATTAAGCCAACGGCGTAGCTGATATCTGGTCGGGTACAAAGCATAGTATACATAAGACTTCCTACTGCGATGCATAAGGAACTGTCTTCATGTCCTCAATCTCTTGAGGCGTCTTAGGAGACATCTCCTTAGAGAGAGGGATTCCTTTCCTGAAAGGCAAGGTACCTTTCTTGGAATCCTGCATGCTGAACCTAGCCAAGACAGTATCTATGTATGATGACTGGGATAAGCACAACATTCTTTTCTTACGGTCTCGTACGACCCTAATACCAAGAATGTGTCCTGCTTCTCCTAAGTCCTTCATATCAAACTACTTAGACAACCACACCTTTACGTCTGACAACTCCATCTTACTGTTTCCAATAAGAAGTATGTCATCCACGTACAGCACAAGAAACACCACCACGCTCCCACTGATTTTCTTATACACACAGTGCTCATCCGGAAATTGAGTGAACCCGTACGACTGGATCACCTCATCGAACCGAATATTCCAAGATCTCAAAGCTTGCTTCAATCAATAAATGGACCGATTATGCTTACACACTAGATGCTCACGTCCTTTTACAATGAATGCCTCTGGTTGCTGCATATAGATGTCCTCCTGAAGGTTTTCGTTACGGAAAGCCGTCTTGACATCCATCTGCCATACCTCATAATCCATATGAGCAGCTACAACAAAGAGAATCCGAATGGATTTAAGCATAGCTATTGGCGAAAAGGTCTCATCATAGTATATACCCTCAATCTGGGCGTAATCTTTCACAACAAGCCTAGCTTTGAAGGTTTGCACCTCTCCATCCGATCCTCTCTTTCGCTTGTAGATCCACTTACATCCAATGGGTCGTACCCCATTGGGTGGTTCTACAAGATCCCATACCTGATTGAGTCCATTGACCACATTTCAGCATTCATTGCAACATTCCATGATTCTGCATCTTTATCTTGGAGTGCCTCGTTGTAGGTTCTTGGGTCCGATTCTAGGTTCCTGGAACTGAGCCCTTAGACTCTCTAAGACCTATCTATCGGTCGGGTAATTGAGAAACCCTCCCACTACGACGAGGTACTGTCTGCACTGGTACACTCTCAGTGTGCCGTGTTGCAGTATTATGTGATGTATCTACTTGCGCACTTGGTGGGGAACTATTGAATTCACCCCTCAACTCCTCTAAGACTAGTCTACTCGCGGGCTTGTGATTCATAATATAGTCTTCTTCCAAGAACCTAGCGTTCGTGCTAACGATCACCTTCTGATCCTCAGGACTATAAAATAATCCACCTTTCGTTCCCTTGGGATAGCCTACAAACACTCGTGCTTTCGAATGTTTCTCCAACTTGCCAGCTTCCTGCACTAACACGTGTGGAGGACTACCCCATACTCGAAACTGTGAGAAACTGGGCTTGCTCCCTTTCCACATCTCATAAGGAGTATTTTCTACTGACTTTAAAAGAACCATGTTCAGAATATACACAGTTGTTTCTAAATCCAATCCCCAGAAAGAATCTGGTAACTTTGAATAACTCATTATCGACCTGACCATTTCCATAAGAGTCATATTTCTTCGTTCTGCAACCTCGTTCTGCTGGGGCGAGCCAGGTGCAGTCAATTGGGATTCAATCCCAGCTTCTGATAAATATGTCCTGAACTCTCGAAAGAGGTATTCGCCACCTCAATTAGATCGAAGCGACTTGATACTTTTACCATGTAGCTTCTCCACAACTGTCTGATACTCCTTGAATTTTTCAAAGCATTCGGACTTGCGGTGCAACAGATAAATGTACCCAAATCTCGAGTAATCATCTATAAAAGAGACAAATTACTCGAAACCTTCTCTAGCCTGGATCAACATAGGACCACATAAATCAGAATGAATCAATCCTAGCACTTCTTGGCTCCTATACCCCTTTGTCGTAAACGGCCTCTTGGTCATCTTACCATCTAGGCATGATTCACAAGTTTGATAGTGCTCTTCTAATGGACCGAGAAGTCCACTGGCCACCAACTTTTGAATCCTCCTTAGGTTAATGTGTTCAAGTCTAAGGTGCCAAAGATATGCTTGATTTATACTCGAAGATTCCTTCCTCTTATTAGATTTAGTCGTGATATTATTCAATTCAGTTTGTTGCAGTGTAGGAGTGTTTGGTTTGAGAACATATAAATTGTCAACTAATGTGTAACACCCCACTTTGATTTTACAGAAATTTCGAATTTTCCAAAAACCAGAATAAAATTTTCAAAATCATTTTCGAAAACTTAGTGGGTGTTAACTAACATTTCTCA
>CACSLK010000984.1:12097777-12116120 GCA_902706635.1 Striga hermonthica
TAACTGAAACTGGATAAATTTGGACTTGGACATGAATATTTATTAACAAAGGCTAGCTTTAAAATTAAAAACTAGTATTTTCCTTTATTAATAAAACTCGGGGTATAACAAAATTAATTCCTGCAAAATCGAGTTATGCGAATATAATCCAAAATATGGCTGCGTTTGAACACATCTTGACAAATAAAGCCGTACAAATTGAACTTGTACACAACGAATTAAACCAAGCTCTGATACCACTTGTTGGGATCAATGAAGATCTCGTTATGCACAAATTACAAATTCAATAGCAAAATGTAAGCTTATGCGCAACGGATCTAAAGTTTTGCGTAGAGAACTTACGGCTTAAAATTAAGGCGATCTGGCTGATCTTCTGGATGGTCGTACACAGCACACCAATGAATTTTTGACTCCAAATCGCGTCCTAGTATTGCACGAACAATATAGGATCGAAAACCGGATCAAACGAGTGCAAAAATGGAAGAAGACAAGTTACATTCTTGGGAGCTTCCGACAGCACGTAAGGGCGCGTCCGGCATTGGATGCCGGCGTTGTCGGTGGCGTCGGAAAGCACTCGTCGAGACGGTCGTCTGGGTATGCTGCACGTCTTGATCGGACCTCCGGTTAATTCTGTACGACCAAATATATTTCGTATCACTTTACCCAAAGATCTTCTACTGTATATCTCAAACACCTCTTAATCTTGTACCAGTGGAACAACAAGAAGAAGATAAAACTCGAATGGGAACTGAGAGAGAGAAGAGAGGCGTGGGGCGTGATTTCCAAGATGTGGAATTCTCATCTCTTCCCATGAGCTTAATGATGTATATATAGAGCTACAATAGGGATCCTTAGGAGATCAGGATTAGAGATCCTTAATCAATTAAAATACTTGTGGACCAAGCCTCTTATTTTAATTAATTAAATAATATTAAATGGGCCACCAACATAATATTATTGCACTCTCTTTTCCTAGCCCAATTTACAATTGAGACTCCAATAATAATTACTGGATTTATCTCCCATGTTTAAGATATAATGTCCATTAATTAATTTGTATACTGACAATCAAGAATTAATTAATTTATTATTATTTTACCGAAACTAGCGCTCGTTCATCACATTATTACTATGCTTGAATTTAATCCACCTGCAGCGTTTAGCATAATAATCCTTCATGAACTCACTCCGGGGACATCATCAAACTAACGCACATGGTGACCGTAAATATCCTAACAGCACATCCTACATGTAGCAGTATTACCCAAGCAGCGGGTCTATTGGCCCAGTTCATTAAGTCTCACCCATGTGAATCAAAGTAATAAATACTACACATATGTCTGTTTAATATATTACAGGTTAAGAGTATGCAGTAATTAACCGAGGCCTAGTTCGTTTACGACGATCAGTATAAAACGAACTGCTCCTCTCTGGGATCCTATTCAATACATAAATTTACTAGTGCAACTAATCAGTCAAGACAAACTGTACAGTTGACACTACAACCGTTCGCGATAGGGTGTTCATGTCCATCTGGGTTGTGAACCACTTATTTTTGTTTCGCGAGTAACTGATAGCATAATCTTCGGTTCGCCCGATGACGACCCACACTATCTAATGCAAAACAACATAACGTAGAACTTGTTTAATCTAACATGTTTCTCATTCATAAAGGGTAAAAGTGTAATATCATGCAAAGCCAAGATTTCAGTATATAACACTAACAGTACCTGCATCCTCGTCCTCTGTATCTCCTTCTTCATCAAGCGCATGGTCGGTCTCTTCTTTTTCTTCTCAGCAATCTTAACTATTACCATGGTAGCATCAATAGCTTTCTTTGCTCTCCCTTTGTATTTGCTTTTCGTCTTCACCCTTTTTCGCTTTAGTAGCCAAAGAGACCTCAGTCCTAAGACTCCATAGTATCTCCTAGTACTACCTTCTCTATTCAAACATCCTTTTCTCCAGTTGTGCAAATTCTGCAGCTTGCTGCTCAATGAACTTCTCAATCCTAGAAGAAACATTAGCGGCCTTCACAAAAGCTGACACCTTTTTCTAAACCTGCTTTCCTGACAAGGCTAATGGCTTGGCTGATGGTGCAAGTACATCACCAATTCTCGAGTCCATCATGACCCCAACATGCATAAGAATAGAGTGTATAACAATGAGAAAGAAAGTAATTCGTGCGGCTTAGAGATAACAGTGAAAGAGACAATATCAAATATGACTGACCCAAGATCAAAAGTCACACCACTAAGGACACGAAAAATGACCCGAGCTTCTGTTTGTGAGAGATAGACGTCAATTAATTGACCCAATTTTTTGCAAGTCATTGGCCTGGTTAGTCAAGCTCTTCTCAAATAGACCTGGAGGGATCCATTTGTTCAGTTGACCGCTGGGAAGCATAATGGCTACCTCATCAAGGTCATTGTCTAAAGGGGATAGAGAAGAGTCAGCACCCAACCTCAGACACTCATTAATTACATTAGGAGAGAACTTAACGATACAATTTCACACAGAGACTTTTTGGAATTTAGGGGATATTGGATCAGAGACAGAAGAACAAAGGTTTGCATAAAATTCATAGAGTAGCTTAGGACATAACTTACTATCAATCTAAACTGATTTTCCAATCCCAACCACTTTCAGAAGATCAACCAAACCAAGACGTATTGATCGTTCAAATCTAAAAAAGCATCTGTGAAAACACATCATTGTACCTGGACTCAACAACGGGAGAATAAAACTGATGCAAAAAGTGTTACTAACATCCCAGGGAGCAGAATTATCATCACCAACAGAACCAGTTTTTGACGTCAGGATATCAGACTTTGAGGCCACAACCACAACATCATGCCCTCCCATTTCATTTATAAGTTTATCAAGGGAATCATCCTTCGATTCTTCTTCGTATAAATCGGAAGACGAGTCACCTTCTGACCTAGATAAAGGGTCAGGAGGTACATAAGCAGTAGCCACATCAACATCTTTCTTGGCTTTTTGAATTTTGCTCCCTCGGGCGGTGAGGGTTTAGTCTTTTTGGATTCCTATGTTGTCTTAGGGGGTGCAACAGATTCCGTGACAGGAGCTGTCTTTTGGGAAGCAACGTTGGAGGAAACCACCTTTCATGCAGAGGGCTGTTTTTTGTTTGGAGAGCCTCGTATTTAACCAGGTGCATCGACATGGGTTTTGTCGACGTCCATCTCATAGTTTGCAGTTGCAGACGGAGTTTCATAGAGGTACCTTTGCGTGTAGTATGCCTAGGGTTTTTTAGGAACATCCTTCTTCTTCTTCATGCCTGTTTACTTAATGCGGAGCATTTTGAAGTGACAAAGAGCAAGGATTATGGATTCAATATGGAATGAGAGAAGAAAATGTTAGGGTTTTTAGAGGAAAAGATATGGGATATATTGTGAAATAATGTTCCAACTCTTCTCTTCCTATGAGCTTAATGGTGTACAGTAGGGACTCTTAGAAAATTTGGAATAGGGCTCCTTAATTAATTAAAATACTTTTGGGCCAAACTCACTATTCTAATTAACTAAATATTATTATGGGCCACCAACATAATATTATTGAACTCCCTTTTCCTAACCCAAATTATAATTGAGACTCCAATAATATTACTCGAATTATCTCCCCGTATTTAAGATATAATTTTTATTAATTAATTCGATTACTGATAATCAAGAGTTAATTAATTTATTATTATTTCACCAAAGCTAGCGCTCGTTCATCAAATTATTACTATGTTGGAATTTTATCCATCTGCAGGGTTTAGCATACTAATCCTTCATGAACTCACTCCGGGGACATCATCAAACTAAACGTACATGGTAACTGTAAATATCCTAATGTCACATCATACACGCAGCAATATTACCCAAGGCAGTGGGTCTATTGGTCCAGTTCACTAAACCTCATCCATGTGAATCAAAGTAATAATTAATACCTATATATGTCTATTTAATATCTTACGGGTTAAAAGAATGCAGTAATTAACCGAGACCTAGTTCGTTTACAACGATCAGTGTAAAATGAATTGTTTCTCTCTGGGATCCTGTTCAATACATAAATGCATTAGTGCAACTAATCATTCAAGACAAAATGTACCGTTGACACTACAACCATTCACGATGGGGTGTCTACGTCCATCTAGGTTGTGAACCATTATTCTTGTTTCGCATGTAACTGATAGAATGATCTTCGCCCGATGTTGACCCACACTGTCTAATTGCAAAACAACATAACACAGAACTTTTTTATTCTTACATGATTCTCATTCATAAAGGGTAAAACTGTAATATCATAAAAAGCCAAGCTTTTTGTATATAACATTAACAATCTCCCACTTATACGTAAAGCTTTTGTTTTAACAACTATAGCCCTATCGATTTGTTATTCTAAAATACTTATGTCAATCCTATCGCCATGCACTCGACTCCCATTCATATCACGTGTTTGATGAAGACCTTCTCCAGCTGACTCTTCGTGAAGGGAGTAGCTAGGTTGCCCTCTGATGCAATCTTGGCAATATCAACGTCTCATCTATCAACTATCTCTCGAATCAGATGGTATTTGCTCTCTGTGTGTTTGCTTTCTCTGTGGGCTCGTGGTTCCCTTGAGTTTGCTACTGCTCCAATGTTATCACAGCACATGGTGATACCACGTGTCAAACTCGGAATCATTTCTAATTCCACTAAGAAATTTCTGAGTCAAATTACCTCTTTCGCTGCATCTGAGGCTGCAATGTACTCGGCTTCCATGGTGGAGTTTGCCACGCATTTATGCTTAGCACTCTTCCATGAAATGGCTCCACCTCCCAAGGTAACCACATACCCAGAGGTTGACTTACTTTAGTCCCTATCTGACTAGAAATAAGAATCACTGTAACCCACGGGTAACAAGTTGTCTGCACGGTAAACTAACATGTACTCCTTAGTCCTTCTCAGGTACTTGAGTATATTCTTCACCGCAGACCAATGTTCCCGTCCCGAATTAGTTTGATATCTAGCTACCAAGCCAACGACGTAGCTAATATCCGGCCTGGTACACAACATCGCATACATGAGACTTCATACTGCTGAAACATAAGGATCTATCTTCATCTCCTCTATTTTTTGAGACGTCTTAGGAGACATCTCCTTAGACAGAGGTATTCCTTTCCTGAAAGGTAAAGTACCTTTCTTGGAATCTTGCATGCTAAATCTAGTCAAGAAAGTATCTACGTATAAAAACTGAGACAAGCACAACATTCTCTTCTTACGGTCTCGAACGACCCTAACACCAAGAATGTGTTATGCTTCTCCTAAGCCCATATCAAATTGCCAAGCCATCCACACCCTTACGTCTGATAACTCCTTTTTACTGTTTCCAATAAGAAGTATGTCATCTACGTAACAAACAAGACATACTGCCATGCTCCCACTGATTTTCTTGTGCTCATAGTGCTCATCCGGACATTAAGTGAACCCGTACGACTGGATCACCTCATTGAATCGGATGTTCCAAGATCTTGAGGCTTGCTTCAGTCCATAAATGGATCGATTAATCTTACACACTAGATGCTCACGTCCTTTAGCAATGAAACCCTCTGGTTGCTACATATAGATGTCCTCCTGATGGAACCAAGTTCAGAACATACGATGTTGTTTCTAATGCCATTCCCCAAGAATCTGGTAATTTTGAATAACTCATTGTTGACCTAACCATTTCCATAAGAGTCCTATTTCTTCGCTCTGCAACCCCGTTCTGTTGGGGTATGCCGGGTGCAGTTAGTTGGGATTCAATCCCAGCTTCTGATAAGTATGTCTTGAACTCTCCAAGGAGGTATTCGCTACCTCGATCAGATTGAAGCGACTTGATACTTTTACCATTAAGCTTCTCCACAACTGCCCGATACTCTTTGAATTTCTCAAAGCATTCAGACTTGCGATGCAACAGATAAATGTACCCAAATCTCGAGTAATCATCAATAAAAGAGACAAAGTACTCGAAACCTCCTCTAGCCTAGAACGACATAGGACCACACAATTCAGAATAAATCAATCCTAGAACTTCTTGGCTCTTATACCCCTTTACCCTAAACGGCCTCTTGGCCATCTGACCTTCCAGACATGATTCGCAAGTTAGATAATGATCTTCTAATGGACCGAGGAGTCCACTTGATACCAACTTTTGAATCCTCCTAAGGTTGATGTGCTCAAGTCTAAGGTGTCAAAGATATGCACGATTCATCTGCAAAGACTCCTTCATCTTTTATTAGATTTAATCATGATATTATTAAATTCAGTTTGTTGCAGTGGGGAAGAGTTTGGTTTAAGAACATATAAATTAACAACTAATGAACCAGAACAAATGAAACGTTTTACATAGCAAACAATAACCAAGTCATCAAACGTAAATGAAGAACCATCCATAATAAGCTTAGAAACTGAAACAAGATTCTCTCTAAAACTAGAAACATAAAGGCAATCACTTAAAACCAATACTATCAAACGATAAAGTAACGTCTCTCACTGCAATAGCTACCACTTTCGTAGCATCGCCCATGTAGACGATGATCTTTCTCTCCTTAAGCCGTCTTTTTTCCTAAAACCTCTGCAAGGAATTGCAGACATGATCAGTGGCTCCAGTATCTACACATCAGTTTCTGGTAGATACAACCGCTAAACATTAACGAGAGAGTTACTTTTCTTGAGGAGAGGACAGTCGACCTTCCAGTGTCCTGACTTGTTGCACTTGTGGCATCTACCTTTCAGCTTCTTTGCCATTGCATGACGAACTAGTCGCTGAGCAACCAGGGCATCTTGCGCCTTCGCGTTTCCTGCAAACTTCTTTCTCTTCCTACCCTTGTGAGGCCTGGTAGTTTCAGCCTTCTCGGCGATTAGCACCTGAGGAGCCTGAGTGAATAAGGCCTCGACCGACTGGAGCTATGCTAACAGTTCTGGAAGAGCCATATGCATCTTGTGCATGTTGTAGTTCAACTGCAACTGATCAAAGCTCTTCAGCAGAGTTTAGAGCATAATATCAACCTAGGTTTCCCCGTCGATAAAACCTCCCATAACCTCAAGCTCATTGAGTAGCGCCATAACCCTGAGGGCATGCTTCTTTACGGGTGTGCCATCATCCATAAGCATGCTCATCAGAGCACTCATAGGCTCCGGCCCAGCAGCCCTAGACTGATGTCCGAACAGAGTCCTCAAATTGAGAAGCATATCTGCCGTAGTGTTCATAGACTAATGCTGATGTTGAAGAACATTTGACATAGATGCCAAAATGTAACACTTCGCCATCTCATCAGCCTTTTTCCACCGGGCATAATCCCCTTTCTCCTGCTCAGGAGAATTGACCACAGGCTCTGCCGAGCAAGCCTCAGTTATCTCATATTTATAACCCTCAGTGGTCAACACTATGTCTAAGTTCCTCTTTTAATCAATGTAATTAGGGCCATCAAGTTGATTTTGGCAGACAACAAGTTGAACGACATGATGAATATAGACTGAGAACATGAAAGTAATTTTATAGATTAAACACATTGGATTTAACTGTTAATATTGGCATCCTCAAAACAATATTACCTTGAATCCACTGTCATCTCTACACACCGTGAGTAAGTATGCTATGTGGGTCGCCCTACTACTCAATATTCACAAGAGAAGCACTTTTCAAAGGCCCATTAATTTCCATAAGTCAAAACCAAATTCACGACAAACGAAATTAATAGTCGGTCTCTATTTGGTCATGCAATAAATTCAGGGACCCCGTTGGGAGTTTATAAATAAATCACGTTCTAAGTGAAGCCCATTTCTCGGTCCTAATGTCTTCAAAACTGATTATACGTCCAATGTGGGGAGGACCGTACGCTCGCTTAAGCTTTCCTTTAACCGACCAATTTTAGAAATTTGTCCTAGTAATTACATAATCCGATCCTAGATCCAACGTATGGATGTACATGATTTTTAAACAAATAATTAAATATATCCAGTTAACCCCCAAACGAATAATTATTACAAACATTCATCCATAAATTTCTCGATATGTCTGAGGCTTTAAAAACAAATTTAAAACCATATATCACATTCAACAACATTCATCAAACACATAGTCGACCATAATAATAAATTAAACTAATTCATGCAAAACCAAGTTGTGCGAATATAATCCAATATATGGCTGAGTTTGAACACATCTTGTCAAATAAAGCCGTAAAAATTTGAACTTTGTACAAAACGAATTAACCAAGTGCTCTGATACCACTTGTTGGGATCTGTGAGGATATCGTTATGTACAAATCACGAACTCAATAGCAAATGTAATCCTATGCGTAACGGATCTAAAGGTTTGACGTAGAAAACTTATGGCTTAAAATTTTTGGCGATCTGGCTTATCTTCAAACGGATGACAGGGATGAACACACGAACTGGATTGAATCACGAACGAAACGTCGGGCTTGCAATCGGGTCGTGTGGATGGAGCAGGTTGAATTGTCGGGCGTATCGCGGCGTCGGGCCAGGGCACGTGCAGCTGGATCTAGAGACGCGTGGCATCGTGGGGATTGCGTCGCGGCTTCTCCGGGTGGCGCGTATAGTCTGGCTGGCTTGGCTGGTCGCAGTTGGCGGTTCTCGGGCTGGGGCTCGTGGATCTTCGACTTCGTATAGATCATGGGGTTGATTAAATATATGTATCTCAATAAACCACGGGATCTTCTACTGTATATCTCAAACACTCTTCTTCAACTTGTATCAGTGGAGCAACAAGAAGGAGATAACTCGAATGGGAACTGAGAGAGAGACAGAGAGAGACAGAGAGAGAGATAGAGAGGGGGGCACACTGCACGTATATTGTGGGATAATGTTCCAACTCTTGTCTTCCAATGAGCTTAATGGTGTATATATAGAGCTACAGTAGGGACCATAAAGAGATTTCGAACAGGCTTCTTAATTAATTAAAATACTTGTGAGCCAAACCCACTATTCTAATTAATTAAATAATATATGGGTCACCAAAAATAATATTATTGAATTCTCTTTTCCTAGCCCAAATTACAATTGAGACTTCAATAATAATTACTCGAATTATCTCTCTATATTTAAGATATAATGTTAATTAATTAATTTGATTATTAATCAATAAATAATTAAATTATTATTATTTCACCGAAGCTAGCGCTCGTTCATCACATTATTACTAAGATGGAATTTAATCCACATGCAAAGTTTAGCATAATAATCCTTCATGAACTCACTCTGGAATCATCATCAAACTAAATGTTCATGGTAACGTAAATATCCTAATAGCACATCATACACGCAACAATATTACCCAAGACAGTGGGTCTATTGGTCCAGTTCACTAAACCTCACCCATGTGAATCAAAGATATTATTACTGCATATATATGTCTATTCAATATCCTACGGGTTAAGAGAATGCAGTAATTAACCGAGGCCTAGTTCGTTTACGGCGATCAGTATAAAACGAATTGTTCCTCTCTGGGATCTTGTTCAATACATAAATGTACTAGTTCAACTAATCAGTCAAGACAACCTGTACCATTGACACTACAACTGTTCACGATGGGGTGTTCATGTTCATCCAGGTTGTGAACCATTGTTTTTGTTTCGCAAGTAACTGATACAATGATCTTCGATTCGCCCGATGACGACCCACACTATCTAATTGCAAAACAACAGAACGTAGAACTTGTTTAATCTAACATGATTCTCATTCATAAATGGTAAAAGTGTAATATCATCCAAAGTCAAGCTTTTAATATATAACACTGACAATATGCTAAAAAATAACAATGAATCGGGAAGATAAATATTAAGGTTCTTGGAAACTGAACCGTGAGACGGGAGAGACACGTCCCTTAAACTTTTCACAGATTTGAAATTCAAACCTTGTTAAACACATATGTTTTAATTAAGGCATCTTTTCCTTCCAAAAAAACCCTTTACCAACATATGACAATTACTACCAAATATACAAAGAAGCTTCCAACAAGGCAACATGCATGATCACTACTAAAAAATATTGCACAAAATAGAATGATTTTATTCCATCAGAAAATCATATGCAATATATGCCTAAAATACACACATTACATAATATATCATGCAACACAAATCCGTCAAATTTCCAATATATGAGGGATCAATTTCAGTTGAATTAATTAAAGAATCTTTTTCAAATATTCCTCATAACTACGGCATTAAACAAATGAAATGATGAACGTACATCCATGAAAGAACACCACCTTATATAACCACTTTTATATAACACTGAAGTGAAATGAGTTTACACACCAATTTCTCTTAGCAATAATCAAAATTTTCTTTCGAAAATCAGCCCCAATACTCATGATGTGTTTACTCCGTTCTATGAACTTCCACACATTATCACTTACTAACACCGACTATAGGTCAATGTCAAGCCCATTACTTGTAGGGTGAATTATTCCGCAAAGAGTTTTTTGTTCCACATATGATGAGATAGAATAGAGAGTGGCCAACCTTATTCACCAATGAACTTCCATCGCCTAAGCAATTTGTTGTAGCAAATTATGTTATTTATCGAGTATCGAATCGAAGGATTCGTTCCCTGGGTCGACCACTCGAGAAAGGTTGGTCGGATTATAATGCACGTTTATTTAACCACAAAAAAAGAAATAAAATTCCTAAATATCTTGATTCAGATATTGGTTTGATTTTTAATTAACAACTACGAAGATTAAAAACGCAATTTCAGAAAGCAGAGTAAAAACAATTAATCAAAGAAAATAAGGTAGCTAGGGAGTCGGGGATAATAATCTTGGTTCGATATGCAATTAACGGACAAGTGATCGTTCGAATAAATGATTTGAATAACCTACTTATTCAGATACTTATTCTCAATAACTTTTCGTAACACGAGAACAAACGTGAACGACAAATTAACATATCATTTAACACAATTGCAATACAATTACGAACAAGCCTATCTTATACGAGCCTATTTCGATCGACTCCTCCCCTTTCAGTTCTAAAAGTCGATTAAGTTAGACTAGAGGGTGGTTAATTGACTAATCAATAAGAATAAACAACATCATGCAAGAATAAATCGAACTCAAATGAAAATTAATTAGAAATTGAAGTGTCACCCTTCAACAATCCTCAATATTCAAGTACAATAATTGAAAAATCCTTTTAAAGATCAACTGGCATATAAAGAATGATCAACGTACACGAAAATCACAATCAAAATCAAAACATTAATCCTCTAGCCCTAGCATATGGATTTAGCCAATCATAATCGAATTATCAGCACAAATAATCATCTCAACAAAAGTATTCATATTCAATAATTAAGTGAAAAGAAAATCTTACAATTGATAAAATCCCAAGGTTGAATCTGATAAACAAGCTTAATTCCAAAAGCAACTGAAGAAATCCCAATGAAATCCACCATCGATTTGTGTTTTGAGGTGAAAAGGATGGAGAAAATGAGAAACGAGAGTTTGGCGATGGGGTAGGGTTTTCTGTCCAGAAGGTACATGTTCTTTCTGTCGAAGAATCGATGCTCATATATATAGGCGATCAGGTCACGGCGTGGAGGGATTGGTGCACAGCACGAAGAGAGCTGGCCTCGCAGCGTGGAGCAGGCACACAGCGTGGAGGAAGAGTAGTACCGCGGCGCGAGGGTGCACCGTTGCGTGGCGTGCTGCTGAAGCCGAGTTCTCTATCTAGGCGTGGGAGGTGCGCAGCGACGTGGAGGTAGTAAGGTATCGCGGCGTGACGAGCTGTTGCGCTGCTTCTCTTGTGGGGCGCAGTGGACGCCGCGAGTGGTGCCGCGTGCGTGGGGGTCCTACAGTTTCGCGACGCGACCGGCTCCACGGGCGTGGCGTGCAAACAAGGGTCTCTGAAGGCCCGTGACAGGCGTCACGACGCAGAGGTCTGGCGCGGTGGTCTGGGCTGCTTGCTTCCGTGCACGACTTTGCAACTCGGGTTCGTTCGAGCTCATTTAGACTCGGAATTCGATTCTCTTTTTTCCTGCTTGTCTCTAACGAAACGCTCTATTTAGTTATGTTCACCTTGTCCATTTATCTTGGAAAAT
Source organism: Striga hermonthica (assembly GCA_902706635.1). NCBI lineage: Eukaryota > Viridiplantae > Streptophyta > Magnoliopsida > Lamiales > Orobanchaceae > Striga > Striga hermonthica. The sequence goes on from CACSLK010000984.1 coordinate 12,109,870, forward strand.
AGATCCTCCCGAAACTCTTGACCTGCACCAGAAACAAAAACAAAAATGGAGAAAAACAGAGAACAACCGATAAACCAAAGAAAGACTCTAAATAAAGAAAAACATGGAACAAAACACAAAACGAACTAAAAACGAACGAAAAGACCTAAAACGGGCGAATAAGAAACGAAAACTACCAACTAAAAATGCAACAAAAATGGGACAAACAACTCCCCACACTTAATCTTTTGTTCATCCCGAACAAAAAGAAAAGAAAAGAAAAGCAAACGAGCATGGACAATAGTTTTGAATATGACAAGTTTCACAGTAATCAACTTAGCCGAGGAGACTCCCAATGACCAATAATGCATACATCAACTACAACTCGAATGCTACGCTTTGAAAAGACAAACTCTCAAGCATGAAGTATAATACATATATGTCTCACTCAGTTTCTTGCATGAATATGAAATGGGTTAGCTCAAATTGGTTGGTGATCATGTTTCAACTTGCCAATTGTCTATTCATACTATAAAACAATCGAAGATCTTGAATTTGTAAATCAAAAATACTTCTGGAGTTACAGTGTAGGCATCAAGAGAAGGATAAATAAAGATAAAGTGGCTCAAATAAACAATCACATTCTCGAGCACATAAATTACTTGAATACCTCACCACCTATCTGAAACCAACATGAAACTCATCATTCCCATCAAAACTCCATACAAAACTCGCATATGCTCAAGTTGAAATGCAATTTAAGTACTTGACCACATTTTTTTTCTTTTTTTTTTTTCTTTTTTCTATTTTATATTTAAGAGAGTATCTATTTTCGAACAAACTCGAACCGTAAGAATAACATTCAATAGGTTTAAACCTTGGAAGTCATCCAAGTGTCCTACAGTAGTATCCCAATGCTCATTTTCCGTCAACGTGAATCAACTAGTAAGCAGAGCAGAATCCGTTCGGTTCGTCTTGCGAGCTCTCGTTTTTTTTTTCAACCAAACACTAAAGATGCAAATCATCAATTTTTAAACCTCATCCAACCACATATTAAAAAGCTCCGCTATCATCACAAAGGTATTGTCAAATCACAAATAATTCAATCAAATCGGTTGACGAGAATCACGGTTCAAGGCTCAACGGGCTACTAATGAAAATATAACTTCAATGGTCAATGGAAAAGGCTAAAACGAGCAATGTCAAAGAAATGTCTCAATCATTTTCACAAATCACTGCTTCAACCAATTTATTTCAAAACAGACTCAAAGCAAGTTCTGATCACCAAAGAATCCGACCAATATCTCTCAATAAACAAAATAGGGCTCAAACCTCGCATAAGGTCAATAAATGTCCAACAAAACGACAAATAAAGTTCATCAAGATATGCTAGTCATGATCATCATCACATAACCTCAACATCATAAACAATCCTCAACCAATTCAAAATTCACCACAGTTCATACTCGCAAAACACACAAACTGACTCAAGGCTGGACACTTAACGAAAAAAAGATAAAAACAACCTAAAAGAACTAGACCTAGTCAACTATGTAGACACATAATCATGCAAAGACTCCCCTACACTTAAAGCCGAACAATGTCCCCATTGTGTATCATCAATCTTAGGGCAGTTTACCCACATAATCAACCACCCAAAAGACAGATAAAATAAACCAAAAATGAAAATAAAGAGTAAAATAAAGTACAAACGTACAAAGCACAGTGACTAAACGAGTCATAGTGAATCCAGTGGTGCGGGTAGAGGGTGGAGGTAGTCAGGCCCCGAACAGTGGCCATTATCTGACAAATCATATCTCTCGCCCCATTCGGACCGGGGGCAGCACCATCGAACTCAGTTGGGGAGGGATAGTGTGGCGGTCGGAATAGCATCTTTTCTCAACACAAGAACAGCCCTGCAATGACCTCTTCGCGTGATCTCGCATGCACGCTTCCTTAATAAGCTTCTCATTCACCCTAAGGTACGCACACTCTTTCACAAACTTCACTTGCGGCTCAGGCCGAGTCTCTTGGACGGAAATTAAAATGGACTCTCCCAACACGGTCATGCTCGTTGTTCCCTTCTTTACGTCAATAATTGTGCTGGTGGTTATCATAAAGGGTCGTCTGAGGAGGATGGCGTGCTCCTTTTCGTTTTCTAGCATGTTCTCTACATTAAGCACAAGAAAGTCCATGGGGACTATCAGCTTCCCCACTCGGACGATCATATCCTCCACAATCCCTTCTAGGTGATGGAACAAGCGATCTGCAAGCTGTAAGCGCATCCTGGTGGGCTTTAAATCTCCAAGCCCGAGCAGGTGATAAAATACGAGTGGCATGAGGTTAATTCCTGCTCCTAAGTCAAGCATCCTTGAGGTCTCTTCCCCATTCTTGAAAGCTATAGTGATCACGAAGCCTTCGGGGTCTTTTTTTTTTTCTTCGGCAAGTTATGCTGGAAGACACCTGCAGCTTCACACACGAGCACCTCATCACTACTCTCAAGCCTCTGTTTATTTGCTTCTAATTCCTTGAAAAATCTCGCATACGTCGGTATCTTCTTGATCACGTCGGGAGGAGATAGGTCAACGTTAGCCCAGCCAACATCGCATGGAGGTCTCGAATCATCCAGCGGTTCTTCTCCTCTAAAAGTCGGCCTGGAAAAGGGATCCTCGGCCTGTATGGATGAAGGGACTTGTGCAAGGATAGCTCGATAGGCGGTTTCATCGGGGCCTCTTCTTTCTGTTCTTGCTTTCTCGGACCCTCTTTTTCTTCTTTCTTTGCTTCTCCACCTACTATCTTCTCATCAATGTCGGGAGAAAGCAACGTGATCAATTTTGTGTGCTCCGGCTGGCTCAACAGTCTGTCTTTTTTCAACTCCACCTCGATTTTCCCTCTCGGGTGGCTAACTGGCCCATCTATGCTTCCAAGCATTTAATGGAAGCCTCATTGTTCGCACTACGCTGCTCACTATTGGCCATGTACTGAAGAATTTTGTCCAATTTATCATCTGAATTTGGTGGGCTCAGTTCGACTTCCGACATTGGCATCCTTACCATTTGTTCTCTTGGTTGCTGCTATTGGGAGGGACAAAGTTGGTTTCAGGTGGCTGCTGATAGTGGTTATTGGCCCATGAGAAGTTTGGGTGGTTTCGCCACCCCGGGTTGTATGTGTTCGAGTAGGGGTCGTTTCTAGGTCGGTTCTGATACCCCTGCAGTGCATTCACTTCGAAATTTTGTCCTCCATAGTTCGGCTCTATAGCCGACGGGCACACCTCAGAACTATGTCCTGAGCTTCGCATGCGCCACAAACATTCACTGCCATAGTTTGAAACGATGAAGCTCCTCTTGCATTTAACTGCCGCATTTCGTGAGCTCGGCTAACTGTTGCGCCATTACATTGTTGCCCGGTCCAACCTCAGTCATTGTGGTCCTCTTCCCTCTAATGCTCTTCTGAGACGAGTTCATGCTCATCGTCTCGAATATGTCCATCATCTCCTCAACTGTTTTCGCCCCGATGTCTCCTCCAGCTGCATTGTCCACCATGTACTGCAACTTTTGGTGGAGGGAGTCGTAGAAGCAATTTGCCAATAGACTCGGAGAGAGATTGTGGTGTGGGCTAGCCTCTGGAGGTCTTTGAACAGCTCCTAAGCCTCATGAAGAGTCTCATTCGGTAACTGAGCAAAAGAGACGATTTGGGACCGGATATCTTGGGTCTTCTGGTGGGAATAGTACTTCCCAATGAATTTTGAGTATACCTAGGCCCAAGTGGTGAGAGAATCTGGTGCAAGAGTCATGAACAACGCCTTGCCTCGGCCTTTTAGAGTCACCGGGAAGCACCACATCTTAAGTTGATCCTTGCTCAGCCCGTGTGGAGGGAACGTCTATAGGACGTTATAGAACTCCCAGATGAAGTGGAGTGGATCTTCATTCGGAAGTCCAAGGAATGATGGGAGCTGATTGTAGTGAACCATTTTCAGCTCATAGTTCCTTGCGGCTTGCTCCAACCGAATACATGATGTGATCGGCCCGATCATTGGTTGGGGTAAGTTTCGTAGAAGATCGCGTGGAGGTTGTTGATCAGCCATGTCTGGTTTGCTTTCTTCAGATGATTCAGGATTAAGCTCGTCCAAAAGCTCTTTCAAGCTCTTGTTAAAGGATTTGCTGATCAAGGATAGTATACGTCCACTCCGAGTACGCATACACTCAGACAACAGATAGGTTACGAGCACCAATTGTAACAAGAGAAAATAAAATGAAAACAAAAACAAAGAAAGAACTACCACTTAGACAAGATAAGAAACAAAGAGAAACACCATAAACAAGAAATCACAAGAATAAGAGAAACACGAAAAACAAGTGAATAATCGCATAAGATAAGTCTAAGACCTTCCCCGACAGCGACGTCAAATTTGTTGTAGCAAATTATGTTATTTGCCGAGTACCGAATCGAAGGATTCGTTCCTCGGGTCGATCTCTCGCGGAAGGTTGGTCGGATATAATGCACGTTTATTCAACCACAGTTCTAGTTCTTGCTGGAAATGTGGAAAAATGGAAGGTGGATGAATATCGAAGTAGAATTTGTTTGCACAAGGTTTGTGATCCATGAAGAATATGATGTTTTTTTTTGGGGGGGGGGAATTTGGTGGCACTTGTATGACACCCTTTTGTTCGTTTTGATCATATATTTGGAATTATAGTTTGTGAATGTTTTGCTAGTATTCCTCTTGTTAATGGAGTATGTTGAAATTGTTAGACTTGTTTATGTGTGTTGGACCTTGTATTTCTTTTGTTAGTTTAGTGTTGGACACATTCTTGTAATGTGCAGTAGTTTTTTTTTATTTATTTAACAAAGAAAACCGAAAATCTTCGAACCATACCGAACTGACCCATTAGACCCGAATATCTGAATCAAACTGAATTCAGTCCGGTTCGGGATAGAGATTTTTTTGAACCAGTTTGGTTCTGGAGATCCAAATTTTGGGATCTCTGAAGTTCGGTTCGGTTTCGAAGATTTTGTATCTCTGAACCGAACCGACCCGTGATCAGCCCTAGTTAGTACCTTTAAAGAAGAAGAACAATGGCTTTGGGAACGAAATATGAGAAAGAGTTATTGTCACCACCTCGTTAAACCCTTTCTCCCAAAAGGAATGAATATCTGCATATTATGTGACTTTAAAAAGTTCACGTTGAATACCTCTAAATATTTACATTATAGAACTCTAAAAAAGTCATTGAAAATTCTAATTAAATAGCTCACGACATTTTTTTTTTAATTTTAAATCATTTAAGTACACTTATATTTTACAAATCCTAACAAGTCTTAAAAGGTCTTTAGAATTATGAAACGAATAAACCTTTAGACTTTCAAGTTCCCATAACAAACTTTTTATTAATCTATATCTATCTATCTATCTATCTATATCGATATCTATATCTATATATATATATAGATGAAGGGATCATATGAGAATGGTAGGTAGTGAAATAATAAGAATGAATGTGGATCATTGGATACATCAAATCAATGATTATGATCAAGTCAAACTTTAATAAATTATGGTCAATCCTCAATGGCAATACAGTAAATAAATAAATATATAAAGGTCAAATATATAGATTTATCACTAATTAAGGGTAATTTAGACTATTGCATCAAACACTCAACATGTGGGACCCACCACATCACACATTAAACCTACACACCTCCACCTACCCGTCACTCACCTTCTTCCCCCTTCCCCCCACCCCACGCACACACACTTCTCAACATACACTCAGATTGACCTCTCGTGACCCGTATCCTCAGCGGTGGAGCTCCGCCGCAACGCATATCCAGTCTGTCGTCGCTCCTCCTCAGCCCATCGCCGGAGACAGATGCTACCGAGCAGGCTCCGGCGGAAAACCAGCCCGTCGTCTGTCTAGATCCACGCCTCCGCAGCCCATCAATCGGACAGATTGTGGTCGTCGTCGTCGCGGCGAGAACGGCTGTTGCTGTCATCTATTGTTGTCCTAATCGGCCGGCGGTGTAGTTTTGGAAGGGCTGGCGGCGATGGCTGCCGCAGGAGAAAAGACGGAAGAGAATGGCTGATTTTTTTTTCTTTTGTTTGGGCGGAGGACGGCGGCGGCGTTTGGTGAAGAAGACGGCGGGGCGGCGTTTGGTGACGAAGACGGCAACGGTGACGTTTGGTGGCGAAGACGACGGCGGCGCGGCTGAAGATGATTGCAGTGTTTTTTTCTGTTTTTTTTTTGGGCTGGGTATGTTTTGTGACAATT